>CM061919.1:245234725-245369834 GCA_031002005.1 Vandiemenella viatica
TTATTGGTTCTTCAGCCTTTATACAGACTCCGCAGCTTTTATTTTTCTCATCCTGTGGTTAGTTTGCAGACAAAAACGCTACTTTTTTTTTTTTTTTATAAAGTTGTTTCAGATTGTTCCCCCTTATATACAGCTATAGTCATGACGCAATAGATACACTGCTTCATGAAAAATACGACATTCATTATTTATACATTTATTGTTGCAAATACAAAATGGAAATACGCCAGATCAGTTTAGTTCTAGGACGGCCACATCAATATTCATTTCGGTTCATGGCAGATTTTCTGATTGCCTTGGTGGGCCACAAAAAAAAAACAACTTAAAAGGTGCGCTTCCTATACTCCGTCAGACGCTGGCGTAGGGCGGATGGGACAGCCGTTGATTGCTACAGTGGAAAACAACGTGACCGGCCGCGCGACTGTACCGATCCGAGATCAGTAAGATTCAGCCGCTAGCGGAACTGTGGAAATATATCAGACGGAAAGCTGTTATTTACTGCGGGTTAGGTTGAAAAATTGGCGAAGAAGTGTTTAAATTTCCTTGTTTATATGACATTTGTTCACCACTGTACAAGGACAAATCAGTGAAGGAAAATGTTTTGAAAAAAAAAATAGCGCAATTAGTTGAAAGATCACGTAATAAAAGTACAATATAATCTAACATAAATTTATTCATGTTGTTTATTACTTTCGCGCCACTTATTATATATATTTAAAATTAAAAATTATTAAAAATATCAGTACACCTCTACATGAGATCCTCTCGTTGCATGAAGAATATCTAGCCTGAATTCAAGTTCTTGCCAAGTTTTCTATAATATCTCGTATGCGACCTCGAAGCTCTTGATCACGAATTTTACGACATGTATACACTTTGTCCTGTACATATCCCCACAAGAAGAAGCCTAGAAGGGTAATATCCGGTGATCGAGGCGGCCAGCTTGTCAATCCACCACGCAATATCCAGCGACCGGGAAATTGGGTGTCGAGAATTCTCGAACGATCAGGCTCCAATGCCGAGGGGCGCCGTCCTGTTGAAAGATGACATGCTGCTGCAAATGCATTAACTGAAGCACAACAAATTGTTCCAACATGTCTAGGTACGTAACTATTTTTTCTGCAAATAGAAAGGGGCCGATGATCAAATTGTGCATCAATCCGCACCACACATTTAATTTAGAGTTGTCACGAATGTGTTCCACAATGCTATGTGGGTTTTGTGATCCCCAAATACGTGTATTGTGTGTGTTGACTTTTCCCGATAAATGAAATGTGGCCTCATCAGAGAAAGCAATAAGAGTTAAAAATCTTGGGTTTTCATCAATGTGATGTAACATGTCGATAGCAAATGCCTGCCAGGTATCACTGTCATCTGTTTTCAGTTCATGAAGCAACTGCAATTTGTATGAATGAAACCGAAGAGAGTGATGCAGTACCTTACGTACAGTAGACTTCGGCATCTGTACTTCTCGTGTCATGTGGACTTCGTTCAAATGCCTGTCTAACTGGTGCTACATGCTCCTCTGATAAGCGCTCATTACCGCGACCATGCAATTTCATCACACTTCCCGTTGCCAGAAAGCGCCGTTTTCATTTCTTAAGAGTGGGTCCTTCTTGAACACCTAACGTAAGTTGCGTTGCACTTGAATCACTGAATTTGTTTCCGCGTACAACCAAATAACTTGTGCTCGCTCTTGCGGTGACACCATTTTCAGTTAAGGGGCCATCCATCAATTACGTCACACATTGAGGGGGGGAGGGGGTCAACAAAGTGTGACATCGTGTGACAAGGGAGGAGGGACGTGCCATAAACTTTGGGACATCACATACATAATTTGTATCACTTTTTGGCTCGTGGCGGCCGCGAACTACTGACTTGGAGCTAGAAAACCGAAACTTTGACAGTACAGACACCTTGTTGGCTAATATTGTCCTGTGGTTGCCGAATATATTGTACCAACAGACACCAGACTGGATGTCGTACAGGCTAGGACATCGAAATATGATACTACTTGGTACTCAAATCATGTACGTGAATCACAGTATTTTTTTACAAATAGTAAAATGCAAGGTTGCGGCGTGTTGCGGTATGCGACGATCTAGCCTTTGGCGATTATTACCAGAAGGGTATTTACCACCATCTGTTTTGACGAAGCAGACTTCAGATGGGTATGTATCCGTAGGAAATGATGACTCCGAAGGTAAATTTAATTTTTTTTTTTTTTAATTTAATTTAATTGCAATGGAGCACAGGCTCCGGTGGCAATTTCCCTACACAGCTATCTTCCCCCTATCCTGCACCCACCTACATTTGCCCTCTACAAATTTTTTCTTTAAATTCCTTCAAAGTTTTCGGTAAATTATTCATCGTTTCTCTTGGTAACTCATTCCAATCCCTGACACCCTTACCTAAAAAAGAGAATCTTCCTACACCCTTGTGCCTGAAATCGAGTGCCAGCTTGTGGTCATGGTCATCTTTTCCCTTCCATGCACTACTTTTCATACCTACTGCATTATCTTTCCATGCCTCATCACCAGTATATGCCCTGTACACTCCCATGACCCTCCTCATCCTCCTCCTGTCTTGCAATGAATCCCATTCCAGCTCCTTTATCATATCCGTCACTGATTGCATTCTGCGATAATTTCCAGAAACAAATCTAGCAGCCCTTCTTTGCACCCTCTCCAACTCCTGTATTTGATACGTAAAATGAGGGTCCCATACTACACTACCATATTCGAGCAATGGTCTGACCAAAGTTTTGTAACCCAATTCCTTGACTTCTCTCGTACATCCCCTCATAACTCTCTCCAACAAGTGCAGAACTCTGAAACCTTTTCCTACCACCTGTCCTATGTGTCCTGCCCAGTTAAGTTTGTTATCAAAAGTAATTCCAAGATATTTGCATTTCAAGTCTTCAGCAAGCAATTCTTTCCCCACCTTATATTCATAATTAACCTTTTGTTTTTTATTTGTGTATCTAATAAGCTGACTCTTCTTTGCATTTATCTTCATTCCATGTTTACTAACCCAATTAGATATCCTGATTAGTTCCGCTGTTATTACAGCTCTTTGAATCTCCGAGCGTCATCGCATTTGAAGCAAGTTCCGTACGATTGCTATTGCCCCAGTGTGGAGGCATACTTATTTAAACGATCATGTGGCATCTGTGGATTATATTTTTAACCGACTTCAAAAAAAAGGAGGAGGTTCTCAATTCGTCTTTTTTTTTTTTTTTTGTATGTATGACCAGCGATATCTTTACCAATTTTGAACCGATTTAATTTAAATTTTTTTAGTGGATAGGGTATACCTCCAAAGTGGTCCCATATGAATTTCATTGAGAAACCACCCCATCTACCCCCCTCCACCCCCTAATTTTTATACAAATCCACATTTTTTATTAGATCTCGATGAAACTTTGGACATATATAGCCAAAAATAAAGAGAAACATACTGTCAACTTTTGGTTTAAAAAAACTGAACCCCTCTCCCCCTATCCACCCCCTTAATTTTTGCCATTTTTCTTTATTCAAAGCTACAGTCAACACCATTTAACTGATCTCAATTTAAGTTGGCAATTACATGTAGTTTTTCATGGAGAAGGATTCTGACCAAAAAAATCAAAATAAAAAACCACCCCTCTCCCATTTACACCCCTTAATTTTATAGAAACCTATATTTCTTATCTGATTTTTACTGAACTTTGCCCATGTATACTTTAAAACAAAGAGAAAAATCATGTCAATATTTGGTCTTCCAAATTTCCCCCCCCCCCACCCCTCCTTCCACCACTTTAATTATTATCAATGTTCTTCATAAAAAGCTACACTCAACACCGTTTGACCGATTATCATCAAAGTTGGCATATACATTTAATTTTTCATGGAGAATCTGACCAAAAAATAAATAAATAAAAAACCACCCCTCTCCCCTTTACACCTCTTAATTTTTATACAAACCCACATTTTTTATCCGATTTAGATGAAACTTTGGACATGTATAGTAAAAAATAAAGAGAAAAAATACTGTCAACTTTTGGTTTGAAAAAACTGAAGCCCTCTCCCCCTAAATTTTTACCAATGTTCTTTATACAAAGATACAGTCGACACATTTAACTGGTCTCCATTAAAGTTGGCATATACATGTAATTTTTCATGGAGATGGTTTCTGACAAAAAAAAAATTAAATAAACCACCCCATTTCTCCCTTTCCACCCCTTAATTTTATAGAAATCTACATTTCTTATCTGATTTTATTGAACTTTGCCCATGTATACTTTAAAACAAAGAGAAAAATCCTGTCAATAATTTGGTTTGCCAATGCTCAACCCCTTTCCTCCTTCAACCCCATTAACTTTTGTCAATGTTCTTTATAAAAAGCTACAGTCGCAATCGTTTGACCGATTACCATGAAAGTTGGTGCTTATATGTATTTTTTTTCACGAAGGTGTCTGACCAAAAGATCTAATAACCATCCCCTCTCCTCATTAAACTGCTTAATTTGTATACACAACCTCAGTTTTATCCAGTTTAGACAGAACTTAGAAAATTTTACTATAAAATAAAGAGAAAAATGATGCCAACTCTTAGTTTGCAAAAAATGAACTCCTCTCCCCCTTTTCCACCCTCTTGATTTTTGTCAATTTCTTGTTAGAAAGCTGCAGTCGACACCATTTGACCGATCTTTATTAAAGTTGGCACAATATACTGTATATGTAATTTTTTATGGATAAGATCTCTGACCAAAAAATAAAAAAAAAACTACCCTAGCTCCCCTTCCCTTAATATTTGTACAAAAACCACATTTTGATTCGATTCGGTGGAACTTCGCATGTGTAAACTTTAAAAACAAATAAAAAAGAAAACTACTATCCACATAACTTTTACAAAAATGCAAACCCTATCCCCCTTTCTACCCCATTAATTACTGTTCAATGTTCTTTATATAAAGCTACCGTTTCTTTCTGATTTTGAAGGAAGTATGCACTGCATACTGCAAAACAAACAGAAATATACTGTTTACATTTGGTCCGAGAATCCAAACACCGCTCCTTCCTTTCCATCCTTTAATTTTCAGTTTCTATCCGATTCTGAAGGAAATTTGCACACGTATACTTTAAAACATACAGAAATTTTTTGTTTAAATTAGGTTACTGAAGCCCAACCCCTCTTCCCTTCTACCCACACCCCTCCTAAATTCCAATGCTCTTTATAGATACCCACAGTTTTATCAGATTTCCATGGACCATTGCACATGTACTTAAAAAAAAAAAAAAAAAAAAAAAAAAAAAAAAAAAAAAAAAACAGAAAAATAGTGTCTATATTCTGTTTACAAAACCCTACCACTCACTCCCATATCCCATTTAATTTTGGCAAATGTTCTTTACACAAGGCTACAGTTTTTATCTGGTTTCGATGGAAATTTGCACGTGTATACTTTAAAACAAAGAGAAAAATACTGCCCACACTAGCTTTACAAAAACCAAACTACTCGTCGTCTCCACACCCCTTAATTGTTTTTTTTTTATACATACCTACAGTTTTATCTGATATCAATAGAAATTTACACATGTATACTTTAAATCAATCAGAAAAGGCAGTCTACATTTGGTATACAAAAGCTCAATCCCTCTTCCATTTTACCCTTACCCCTTTTAATTTCCAATGTTCTTTACAAAAATCCACAGTTTTAAATCCCGTCAAAAACAGTTAAGCTATTTTTTAGTCATGGCATAATATTTATAAAATAAATGTGTCGTAATGTCTCAACATGTACTTCAGATTTCTACTTTGATCCCAAGCTTTCACCAATTAAAAATCTATATTTTTTGTGTGATGCCGGAGCAAACAGATATATTCCAGAGAGATTTCTGTATGTGGTATGTATTAATGACCAGATGTTACAAGTTTCGGTTATCGAGCAGCAGCTTCAACAGAAGTTATGATAAGATCGAAACATAGCCTGACATTCCTTGACACAACGCCCAATTCACACCGTTCTGGAAGTGGTTGTGGTATATAAAGACAGAATTCTTCTTTGAAAGCAAGCGCTTTAATCTCTGAGCTACCAGGAAGTTCGCAAAATGGGAACTGCTGCGGCATATTTAAAATACCAAACGAACTGTAATACCACTAAAAATTTAAAAATAAAATAATTGTTTAAAAAAACATAAAAACCGCCTTAAAAAAAAAACTAACAATTTTAAAATAACTTTATACCTTGCTTAGGAAAAAGTAAATCTAAATGGACAACATTTTACATTACTTTCATTGAAATTTTGACATTAATTAGTTATTTTTGGAGTCGGTGCCAGTGAAAGCAAGAAAAACAAAAAGATAAAAACAATAAGGAATAACAATAATACATAAAAAATCATGTTACTGCTTACCTACAATTAATGCTAGAAACATGTTTCAACAAAACTGAAACACACAGATGATACGCCGATATTGTACTCTGTAAATCGTTTACTTTATGATGCAACCTACCAACTGACACTGTAGCACCAGAGATATGCCTGGATGACCAATAAGGCCAAGTCACAGATTAAAATACTGTTAATTTGTTTCCCTAAGCTGTCTCCCACAATAACTATCTGCCTCACGACATGCTGTAAAATATTGGGAATTTTTGTTCGTACTCCCCGTTTCACCTCTAACGCCAAAAGAAGTTCAGTAATTCGATCTTCGCGATGTGACAGCTGGCACTGACTCCAAAAATTAACTAATTAATGTCAAAATTCCAATGAAAGTAATGTAAAATGTTGTCTATTTAGATTTACTTTTTCCTAAGCAAGGTATAAAGTTATTTTAAAATTTTTAGTGTTTTTTTTTTAAGGCGGTTTTTATGTTTTTTTTAAACAATTATTTTATTCATCATACAAAGCCACTAACCAACATAAACAATTACATAAGAGGCAACTAGAGGTTTTCCCCAAGATGAAGATTTGTCCATAAAGCATTGCCGCTAGACGAAACAGGGAAGTTCTTTGCTTATTAAATGATAACGATGCTTTATGGTTGGATGAAGATGATGTTGACACATCGAATGTTCCCAACACTACCAAAATCAAGAATGAAGTAACTATTACGCCAATAATAAATAGTATCAAGGAATGGGTTCAAAATCCAGGGACAGTTGTACACACGATGACTCAACTTTGTATCATTAATTCGATTTTCTATGTTTTTTTTTAAATATTTTCTTAAATGTTTGATTTATTGTTGATATGATTTTTTAACTAGAAATACATAAATCATTTTGGAAGTGCTGTTTTAATTTATAAATTTAAAATTGCAAAATATGTGAAGTCACACCAGGGGAGGGGGGGGGGGTCAAAAAATCATTAAATTCGTGTGATATAATTTGTGGATGGCCCCTAATTTACTGCAGCGCCACCTACAACTTCTTGCGCGGGTTTTCAAAAATAGTCAACAAAACTTCCAGTTTCTCTACATATTGCAATACATGTTACGAACTTACTTCCATTCGTGGATTTTTGGCAGCCAAACGAAAGGTGTCAGATTCGTGGTGCTGATTGTAACGAATATAGCGAAACCTAAAATATTTTGACAGTTCCCACAATTTGTATCATTTTTACTTCCATAAAAATTTAGCTGTTGTTTCTGCATGGTGACTCAATTTTTGGTTAGGAATGAAATGGACATCAAATAGAATTCAAACTTCGCTCAGGTGGAACTCTGTGATTTATAGGCCCGTTCATAAAAACATTCTTTCATTTACTCATCTTTATCTATATAGTTATTAAACTCAATATCAATCATTTTCGAAATTATTTTGTTGCATAACAAATTAATAAATAATACACAAAACTAATACTATAAATTCAAATAAATACAAGTGTGAATTTTTAATAATATATGCACTTATTTTAATATAATACAGTTAGAAAGTAGCACTAATGAGTTCTTGTAACATGGTTGTCTTGCCAGGGTGTTAATCGTACAACTGCTGGGTTGTTGAAGTATTCTGTGAATGAGTGTCTCACAGAAAACCCATCAGCATGTGTGTAACCATCACCCCTTGCTAATGGTCCAAAATTTTCGTTTGGCAGTTGTTCATTTTTTATTTATAATGAGGCAATTTTTTTTTTCCGAATAATGCATCTCTAAGCAAATAGCAATTAACAATAACCAAATGATCAGTTGTTTCTGCCTTTATACCTATCTTCTAACATTAAACGCTCTAGATTAAATCAAAATATAACCAGGGAATATAAGGTAACATGTTGTCCCCATCTCCCTATCTTTAATGTGTGTGTAGTAATATTATCAACACCCACCTCCTTACCAATTTTCTTTTTAGCATTTTTAGTTCTCTTATTCTCGGGATGTTTCCAGTTTTTTTTTTTCCCCCAGCCTGCCCCTCCTTATCTGTAGCTCAACTTGATTTCTTCTCTCCTATTCCTCAATACTTAATATTTTGGCCTCCATCCTCATCTACAATTGTCAAAATACCCTCAATTCCCCTTGGTTTTTATCATTGTGTGTTCCCCCTGCACATGTAATTTTCTTCATAAGCCCATCTTTAACTTCCTTCATCGTTGTTATTAATTCCTTATTTAGCTGTGTCAAGTTTTTCCTACTGCTTTGCAGTTTCATACTCTGTGGTGACTCCTTTGTTTGTGAAGGTACAGATCCTTTTACGAAGGCATCACTGCCTTCTACTACACGAGGCTCTTACCTTTTCTGAGTATGTTGCAGGTCAAAACTATTCCTCTCCATAATTTCTGAAATGTATAGCACCATCACCATGGGCGCTGGGAGGGGGTGCACTTGCACCCCCCTGACATCCCGGGTCGCCGTCTGGGCAGTAGTAGAGCTAAAAAAAAAAGGCCACCCACCCCGGAAATTTTTGGGCCGATGGGGGGGGGGGGGGCACCAATGCAGCCCTGGTGCACCCCCCTACATCCCGGATTGCAGTCTGGGCAGTAGTAGAGCTAAAAAAAAAAAGGTCGCCCAGCCCGGAAATTTTTGGGCCGATTAGGGGGGGGGGGGCACCAATGCAGCCCTGGTGCATCCCCCTAGAAGCAATACCGCTGGCACCCATGACCATCACCCTCCATACTAAACCTATTATCTTTCCTTCCTCCCCATATTGGCTGATCCTGAAGGGCCCTGACTGTTTCTTCTACCTCCCTGATAATATCTTTCTGCGTTATCTATTCCTAAAACGAAGTGTATAATACCATGGAAAAACTTCATTTCTACTAGCTGTTGGATATATAACTGAACTATTTTTGAATATAGTGCTTTTGCTTTCTCTTACTACTAAGCAGTTAAGATCTTGAAAGAATGTAGGCTTTTTCAGTGAGTCAGTTGCATAAAATCTTGTAGGGCAGTGGTGGCCAATCCAAATGATCTTGCAGGCCACTTTGGAAATGCATCATAACTCCGCGGGCCACATGTAAAATTATATATCACCATATTAGATTTAGACCCACTATAGACTTTTTTAGGAGTGAAAATTTAAAACATAATGAGTTATGACTATTGTGTTTACTATTAGATAATATTATAATGATGATACTAAACGCACAGTTTAAAGAAATATACAACACTAAAAGTGATATATAAAAAATATATAAATATAAGTGAAATAAATATTGAAAATATGGATGCACAAGTAATGTATTTAGTGATACATTGCTTTTCACTACTTTGGCCATAATAAAATAAATATATTTTGTAAAATGTTGATGAATCTTGCAGACCGAAAAAATGTTTAAGGCGGGCCGCATGCAGCCTGGCCACCCGTTCTAGGGCTTTCCGCCGGGATAGCGCATCAGTAAAAATACATAGCGACATTTCGGAGCTTGCTGCTGGCTCCATCTTCCGGCGAAGTGTCCCCACTTATAAGGCCTTTGGTTGCTAGGTGATGTCAAGTCACGTGCGTCGGGGTCAATCCATGCAGGCGGTGGGGCAGGGAAGGACCCAGTAGGGTGGCCAGGTAGTGGGGCCAGAGGTGTGGTAGCAGCACGCGCAGCGGAGGGGAGTGGCTGGAGGTGATAATCTTGCAACCTTGATCTCTGCCTCCTTAGATGATCAATCACTGGATTCCATGCCATGCTGAGGTGGTATTGTGAATCTCTATTCACACTGGGCAGACCACAAGGTCTGTATTCCAGCGGTGTTTAGAGCACGCAAGATGTGAACGGTTGGGGCAGGTCACCAAGTCGGCTGTGGCCTTGCATAGTACTGAGGAAAGGCAAACCTTCGATTTTGAGACAATAAAAATACTATCTTTTGCCAAGGGTTTTTGGGATAGTGTGATTAAAGAGGCTGTGGAGATTCGGCTAGCTGATGGAATTGTCAATAGAGATTCAGGATACCACCTCAGCACGGCCTGGAATCCAGTGAGGCAGAGATAAAGGCTGGAAGATTATCACCTCCAACCACTCCCCTCCATTGCGCATACTGCTACCACGCCTCCAGCCCCACTACCCAGCCGCCCCAACAGGTCCTTCCCTGCCCCACCGTCTGTGCACCGATAGGCCACGATGCACGTGACTTGACATCCCCTGGCAACCAAAAGCAAGGACACTTCCGACATTTCGCCGGAAGATGGAGCCGGAGGCAGGCTCCGCAATGTCACTATGTATTATTACTGACGCGTTATCCCAGTGGAAAGCCCTAACGCAGTTAGGATCTTGCTTGAAAACTGCCAGTTTCTGTTGGTGTAGCATGGAAGCAAGAACACACTACTTCAGTTGTGTTTAATGTGGGAAAAGTAGAAACAATTAAAGTGGAGGTATTGTTGGTTAGTGAACAGGTTGAAAGGAACATATAATTGAGTTCCCCCCCCCCCCTTAGGTAAAATACTGTACAACTACTTTAAAATAATTAAGTTTCAGCACTTTTGTTCCTTTAAAATAAATATGAGACGGGAAATTAAAAGATAGAGCAAATGAAAGCTATAAGATTTTATTACCAATAGTACATATATAACAAAAATAAGTAAATACACACATTTAAAATCTGTATAAAGGTAACATTAGTAAAATAATTCTATAAATATTAAGCGCTTTCTGATAGTCTTGTATAAGAAAATATGAAATGGGTAATGTCATGGCAAACAGGTACAAAGCTGTATCCTATGATATAGTCACAGATACAACAAGAATATTAGTTATTAATAATATTTAAACTCAAACAAAAAAGATCGGATCATAAAAAAATACGCAGACAAGCTTGAAACCTAAATTTTAAAACTGACAATAAGCATGATTCACTATAAGGAAAATTATTTATTGTAAAAAATTTTATTTGCCATTGGCCCTTAGGCAAAGACATAAATATCAGAATGTCATGGATATATATGAAGATGTAGTGTACTTCAAATAGAGTAACCTTTCCTTTTTCATAAGCGGCAGGTCCAACCAAAATAAAATTTGTACATTCATTGTATTCAGAATAAACCCATTCTCTTAATATGTATATTTGAAAAATGGAGAATATAAAATGTAAGTATTATTAAAGCACAAAAATTGTAATTTTTTGCAACTGAAAAAAATTTATACAACTTGGTATAATTCTGAAGTCTATTAAATGGTGAGTAATTAAAAACACACACCAGGACTGTATTGAAGGTATGAAATAGACAAGAAACTTCTTGCTTTATGACATCATTATCTTATATTACGCTAGTCCACGTAATAAAGATACTGATAATCTTTTTTCCATTTAGTCAGCGCAGAGATTAAAAACACATTAAGTAATGGAAATGTTATTTAATACAAAAGGAAATTGTGAAAACATGGCAGCAATTAACTCCTGCGATTATCCCAGGTTCGTATCATAGAGAGTGTTTTATTCAGCTGAGAACACCAAATCAATCTATCTTCTTTTGTATCAGCTGAAAGAAGATGCCTGCAACATAAAACAAAACACAGTATTAACAATTACTAAAAAGTCACAAAATATATGATCCAAATTCCACAAGCGATATTCATACAACTTACCACGATATCCTTTTTGCATATTAAAACATTGTTAAACAACTAAATATCATCAGCTGAAGTAAGGTAGAGAAGATTACATTGCTAAGGCACATGTTTTAAAATGAAATAGTAGGTTATTTACACATTTCCAAGTTTCAACTTTTTTTTTATTACTTTCTTCATTTCTTTATACCGATCTTTCTCATTCATGTTTCAGCAAAAGGAAACCATTAATCCAACAGTTTATTTGAACTTTGGCAAAGAGGGACTATTGTCTACCAAGCTTGAGGACAGGATAGGATGATAGGAGAACACATTTTGGACACACCAGACTGCTCCTACAGTTTTTTTTTTGGGGGGGCTTGTTAAATATTCTTGAATTGAAATGGAATGGAGTGCATGCTTCTGTGGCAACCTCACTGGTCATTTATTTATCCATTATATATACTTTGAACGTAAATTTAAATTTACCCACCAATCTACTTTTGTCATTTATGAATTTTTGGTAAATTATTCAACATTTCCCTTGGTAATTTACAAAAGAAAATTTTCCACTCTCTAATGCATGAATTCGAGTGTCTAATTGTACCTGTGGTCATCTTTTACTTCAAAGTGCGACTCCTAAATCCTAACATAGGTCCTGTACACTCCCCAATACTCTCTTCACCCTCCTGTTTTCCAGTGATTTCCAACCCGCTCCTTTAACATATCAGTTACCGACTGGGTACTGCCCTCCTTTGCACGAGCTCCAATTCCTGTAATTGATACACAAAATGTGGGAATCAAACTACATCACCAAACCCAGGAAATGGTCTGACCGAAGATTTGTAACCCAATTCCCTCAATTCTCTGGGATATTCTCTGATTACCCTCTCCAATAAATTAAGCATTTTGTAACCTTTTTATGCCATCTGGCCAGTTGAGTTTATTATCAACTGTTCTGCTAAGATATTTACACTTCAAGCCTTTGACAGGCAATTCTGTCCCAAACCTATAATCATAAACAACCTTTAGTATTTTATTTGTATACCTACTTTGTTGACTCTTCTTGGCGTTTATCTTCATTCCGTGTTGACCTAACCAGTTACACATACTGTCCAGATCATGCTGCAGCTGTTCATAGTCCTCTGTTTTGATCCTATCATATACTATTACATCATCCGCAGATAACTTATCTTCTGAGTGTATTCCACCAAAACAATCATTAATTAGAACAATGAATAACAATGGTTGCAATACATTATCCTCCAGCATTCCCAAATTCACTTCTATTTCTTTTGAAACTGCATTTCCTACTCTAACAGTTTGCTTTCTACCTTGGAAATAATCCTACAACCAGGAAGTCATTTTTTCATCCACTACAATAGTTTTCACCTTATTTAACAGCATTTTATGGCTCACTCTGTCAAATGTGTTAGAAAGATCTAGTGGTACAATATCAACTTGGTTTCCCTTGTCCATTTCACCCAGAATATCTGCATAGAGCCCACCAACTGAGATTTAAATGAATATTCTTGCCTAAAGCCAAGTTGTTGATTTGTAAACCAGTTTCTTTCCTTAGATATTTCTTATATGGTTGCATATTATTTCTCCATCATTTTGCCCATCACAGATGTCAAATTAACTGTCTGTAATTTTTAGCCCTATAACTCACTCCTTCTTTATGAATTAATACTACTATCATTCACTTCCAATACTCTGGTAAGTGGCAAGACTCCAGACTCGATCTAAACAATATTTCAAGGTAAGGTACAATATTACATCCAACTAACTTTAATACAGCTGTAGTAATATTATTTACCCCAACCCATTGGCACTTTTTTAGTTTTCTTAGTTCCTTATTAATTTCCCAAGGATCTATTTTAAATTTTATAGTTTACCCATTTCTATTTACATGGCGACACTCCTCCTGTAATTTACTTCCTCCCAGTCCAGAATGATTGTCTCCAGTGTTTCCATTAAACCATTCACTCAATATATCTGCCATTTTTTAATCATCAGTACTTCTTTTCTTTATAAACTATTGTCTGAATATCTTCCTTTCCACTCAGTCTTCTAACATAGCCACAGAAAATGCTTCACTAACCCATATTTAGCTTCTCTCTTTGCTACTATTAATTTCTATTTGATTATTTGAGATATTCCCTGCTGCCTTGCTTTCTCTGTTGTGTTCTCTTCCCCCAACCTCTTTAACGTCCTCACGTCCCTATAATAATATGTACTTTCTTCTACAATTATTGTCATTTCATTATCTGTATGTCAAAAGGTCCTAAAAAAATTTTTTCTAGAGATTAACAATGACGAGTCATGGCTCCCATAGCATCGCATATAAGATTGAAGAAGCAATATGAGGAACTGCTACAACAGTGATTAATAGTTTCGAAGCATAAAGTGGAAATTGCTACCTCTGAAAAATCAGTGTTGACACCTTGAGATTTTGATGGGTCTTTGCATGCTCCATGGGAACATAATCATATCCAGTAATTAATTTTGTCTGTTAATATGACAATAATTCCAACTTACAACTACAGTATGTGAAGTGAGGTAACAAGGAACAATGTTGAATTCAGAAACATTCACATTATTAAAACATTGATCAGTTCTTTAAAATACACCTATCTTCTCCCATATTTCACACTAATTACATTTCTTACAATCATTTGTATTTTTGTTTACTGCCCTCCCTCCCCTCCCAACAATAGTATAGTATAAAAGATGTGAGGGAAGGAGAAAAGGCAGTCATGGAAAATATAGATAATCTATCTGCGGCTAAGCAAAGGAAGACGTATGAAGTGTGAAAGCCAGCAGGACATACAAGGTGACAGTATAAAGCATAAAATCAGCAAGTCCCCTTTGAACAACGAAAATGAACCAAGATCATTTCACTGCTTCAAAAGTGGATGACAAGACAATATACACATTACACAGAGATAAAAATGAAGCTGCAAATATGCTTTTAGAAAATCATCTTAGTCAGAAAAATGGAATACTGAACGAAGAACATTGGTTTAGGGCAAAACGGAATACAACAGATCTGATTTGTGCAGTGAGGTAACTCTGTAATAAGGAGTGGGTACATGGAGAAAGGAATCTATGAGAGATGATCTAAATATTAACAAAACTATTGAAAAAAAAAAAATCAAAATAAATTCTAATTTACATTTTCTTGTTCTTCTACACATAGTTTCCTTTCATATCTGTGGGCTTCCTCTAACAGTAGGTATTTTTTTAATTCTGGTATCATAAAAAGTTTGGAGGCGTGTACCAAACCATTTGTAGAACAGCTGCACCTCATTTGTTGTGAAGCGCTGTTCAACAAGGGCATCCTTGAGCATCCCAAATATATGGAAAGTCACATGGTGAAAGGTCTGGGTGGCAGGATGGTTGTTCTATGACAGCTCAGTGCATATCGACCATTTTGGTGTTTATGTGTGTTTCTGTTGTACTGTGGCATATGGTGTTGTCATGGAGAAGCAATACACTTCTGATCAGAATGTCGCGCCTTTTCGAATGACTGGCAACTCAAACTTGACTAAGAAAATAACAGGTAGCATTAATGGATTGACATTCTTGAAGAAATTTGACAAGCAGAGCACCTTTACAATCCAAGAACACTGTGGACAAGACCTTCCCTACAGACAGCATCATCTTCTCCAGTCTTCCATACCGGTCCTTTTCAAGTCAGGGATGTAATGATGGATCAAAGTTCATCACAAATGACAAAATTTTCAAAAAAAAGTGTCACCATCCTCCTTTTAACTTGTTAGGAGGCTTTGAGAAATTTCAAAATGCATGGCTTTGTATTCTACATTCAGCAACTCCGAAAATCATCAAGCAGACACTTTTGGAATCCAAACTCAATGTGAATGATTTATTGCAAATTTCCACAGCTGATATGAAGTTAAGAACAGTTATGAGCTGATGGCCTTCAACGAGTTCTCCAACAACCTCGGTGTTCTGCGGTGTGTAAGAATACACAGCCTCTTAGTTTTTAAATAATTAATAATTAATGTTTTTTTTTTATTTGATTTCAAGGGGAAGTGTTATTTGATAGTGGTATTTTCGAATCACTATTCTTATCTGATTAATGTTAAACTGATTATATATTTATGTTGTTAAAAAATATTTTATATCGTTTTATTAACATTGTGTCAAAGAAATCCATGCGCCGTTACCGAATGAACAATGTACATGAAAATCTCTGGAATAAACAGTGCAGGAGGAAGATCTTTGACGTGAGGAACAGATGAGAGGCAGAGATCGTGTGTAGTACGGCGAAGTTTGGATGAAACTGAGAATTGTATTTGTTAATGTAAAGCAACAATAAAGTAAATGAAGGATGATATAAATAATTTTATTTTACATGTGGCGACCGTGACAGTGACGCAGAGCTAATTATTTAGCTCGATAATAAAAGAAACCTGTAATCTTCGGAAAGGAAGTGACGAAAATTTTAAAATAAGAATGGATGGAAAAGATTTGGAAGTAGCTGGGGAGCGGGCAGTTACCGCACTGGATTGTAATGCTGCTACCGTTCATGATGATTCAACAACTGGCATCGCGGAGAAGAATCTGTGCAATGAAAAGAATAAGTCCGTAAAAGAAATGTTGGCTATGATTATTCAAGTACAGATGGAAGCGAAACGAGAAATGCAGAAAATAAATCAGAATCAACAGCAATTGATGCAGGAGTGGAGAAGGGGAGGAAATTGTGACAAAGCGGTGGACAAAGAAGCGGAAGAAGAAGCAGAAAGCAGGTTAAAGCAAGTGATGAGAACATGCAAAGAAAAACTAGGAATGGAGATCGAAGACGACAGAAGAGAAAAGGACAGTGAAGATAAGAGAGAGTTTGACGAGAAATTAAACGCAATGTCTGACAACAGCGTACCATTGGAATGGTGGCAGTGTTTGGAGCGGATAGAAGATAACAATGTTGATAGGATGGAAGTAGAACATAAAGAAATAATTGGATTTGCGAGAATGAATGAATGGGAAAATGACGACCAGAAGGTAAATGATGAAGCAAGAAGGAAAAGTGAAATGCCTTTTGCTTTCACATATAAGGATGAAGGAAGTTATGAGTTGGAAACACATGAAATCGAAGAAGAAGCTGAAGATGCGGAAGCAAGGGAAAAAGAGACCAGCGGTGAAGAAGAGGAGCGAGAATATGGATTTCCGTTGGACAGAGTGGCGAGTGAGGAAGAAAATGAAGACGAAAATGAGGTAAAATGTGGGCTAATAAAGAATGAAACAGTGGGAAAAGATGAGAAGGAGGAATCAACCAGAGACGGGGTGAAGAGGAAGAAAGGACTCGATATTTACCACGAGGGCCACAACATTGTAAGGTGCGAGTGGAAGAAAGGTGGCGGAGAGTGCAAGGAAGATGCAATGATAGGGAAAGTGAAGATGAAGAGGGAGTGACACATGAGAATATTGAATCAGAGGAATTGTTGGGATTAGAAAAAATATATGTGATCTAAACTTATACCGGGGGTATGAATGAATGTAACTATGGCTGAAAATGTATGTATGGTGAATGGTGTGATGTTAAATCACACAAAATTTGAAAAAATTCAAATTTTGGTGACAAATTGGCCGAGGGGATGTGTAAGAATACACAGCCTCTTAGTTTTTAAATAATTAATAATTAATGTTTTTTTTTTATTTGATTTCAAGGGGAAGTGTTATTTGATAGTGGTATTTTCGAATCACTATTCTTATCTGATTAATGTTAAACTGATTATATATTTATGTTGTTAAAAAATATTTTATATCGTTTTATTAACATTGTGTCAAAGAAATCCATGCGCCGTTACCGAATGAACAATGTACATGAAAATCTCTGGAATAAACAGTGCAGGAGGAAGATCTTTGACGTGAGGAACAGATGAGAGGCAGAGATCGTGTGTAGTATGGCGAAGTTTGGATGAAACTGAGAATTGTATTTGTTAATGTAAAGCAACAATAAACGTAATGAAGGATGATATAAAATAATTTAATTTTACAGGTGGGATGCTGATGCAGGTTGTCAATATTTCCAACATGATCCCGTCTCTGTTTTACCCGAGATCATGAAAGGGTTCTTTCTCGCAACTGTGGGAGTAAATGGAACTGAATTTCAGCAGCATTTAAGTTTTCTCTGGTGAGAAACTGCAGAGCATACCTGCTGTCATATAACCTAAATTTTGTTAATAAATTATCAATCCAACAGTAAAGCATGTTTAAAAACATTTTCTGGCAGTTTTTAAGTGATAAGCAGAAGTAAACAGTAGAATTTGATCACAACGATTTGTAAACATTGGTCACATAGAAAATTTCCTATTTTTTGATAGAAAACGTTATATTCACGTTCAGAGATGTAGTAAGTCATAAAGATGAAAACGAGGTGGGACACTTTAGGGTTATAAAATTGTACTGAGGAATTCCCCACTTGTCTCAAATGATCAAAGAAAAACAGTTAAATAATTTCCAAACTCTCGGTTTTCAAGCTACTGAAAAGATTTATAGCTCAAAAAGATGTGTCGAATTTTAAACCATATTATGTAAAAATTTAGATTCAGTAGCTGAAGGTTAAGTAACATTTCTAAGAGAAAATGATGATTCAGCAAGGAAAACTAAGTTTTCATGTGGCATAATCCAGCTAAATATATTTAAAAGTAAATTTTTTTTTCAGAGCTTGATGAGCAAGTTTTTGTAAATATCCAAACTTTTTTTTTTGCTAGAATAGGAAAACTAAATTACCTGCATTTACGAAAAATATGGCGGTAAACGATCATGAGAGTTGGAAATAGATCAAAACAAGAAAACTGAAACTATATGAAGGCGATTAGTTAGCAGCTAGATAACTTCATATTACACAGAAAATGATATGTAGAGAAATTTAAAACATATTTTAGTTCGGTAGCATCAATACTTTGGGAGAGATAAAATAAATAAATCTTAAACTAAGGCACAATTCACAATTTCATTAAGATAGGAAAATGTAAACAAACCGGTTTATATACCAAAAGATCCAGAATGAAGAGTAAATCATTTTAAAGTAAGAATCAACACCATAGCTCACGTACTGAACAAATGGTAGAATATTTTAGGTTTCATCACTTAAATTTTTTTTATAGTCAAACCGCTAAGGCTAGAGAAATTTTTATAAGGATTCGTTTTAACATTTAGGGAACGGGCTACCTACCACAAAAATTTCAGATAGATCAGAGGAAAAATGAGGTTTCATGATAGAAAAATCCCCAAGAAATTGCGAAATCCACTCAGTCTCCTATAAATAGACCCTTGAAAATTGTGGAGGGGGCAGTCGTTTGAAAGCACTTGTAGGGCGAGGTTGTGGCTGGTTGCTGCCAATTTGGCGTGATTCTTGCAGAAGAACAAGGAAATATTAGCAGTGCGCAAGGCTAGCAAGTCGGCCATGTTGGACTGATTACAACAGAAAGTGGGGAAATGAATTACTTGGATGTAATTGAACTTTATTCAGTTAGGGGTTCATCAGGAGTTGCTTGTGGCTTGTATCACGGTTTATAACTGCAGTTGTTTATTTCAGAAAAGAAGTCTTATGCCGTAAATTTGGTTGCCGTCTGATGTAAAATTTTGGAAGAATATATGTTTTGAACATTTCATCAAAGTCTACAGTGAAAATTATTTGAAACATACCTTCGCCACTAAAGCATTCAGTTGGTTGATGACTGAAAGACAGTATATCCTTAGGCCACAGTAAATGATCACAGTTTAAACTAAACTGTTATGCGCAAACCCCCTGTAAAAGTTTATCATCTAATACTACTTCTCAGTCATCGTTATTGTTACTCAGAATAAAAAGCACGTGGCACACCAACATTGTTACTGCCTTCCACATCACCCCTTTCTACTGTCAAGATTGTGTCAGACTCCTCACGCCACCGTCGGACGCAAAGTTTAAAAAGGGTGCTTTATATTTGATCCTCTCTCATATATGGGAAAGCTAGTGAAGTACATATATCCAATAAAGGAAACAAACACAAGTGCCACGGGACGACAAGGTAGGATCTGAGTAGTTAGATGTAATGAAAGGGTAAAAATAAATAAAAGTGATCCCTAGTGTTGCTCAATGCAATACTACAGAGCATTGTCAGGAACATAATACAGTATTTAAATGGGGAATTAGGGAAATACTAATGATATTTGGAGAAGATACAATGATCTACAGAAAAGAAAAAGGTTACAGTATTTTCAGATTAATGGAGCAGACAAGTCATTAGCAAGGAGAAGAGTTGGTTTGAAGGGAAAGGGCAACTGAAATGGAAATTATTGGCCATGTGCTACCACTAAATGTTGAATATTTGGAAAAATGGTCAATCAGCAGGAAAAAACACCACCAAATTAATCATCTTTTTTATTTCCTAACTGCTTTATGCCTCTTTGAGGTCAATGTCGTTAAGAAGGAGAAGAGGACTGTGAACAAAAAATGGGAAGGTATTAAGCCATGAACTACATTAATCATCTACCCAGAATTGCTTTGATGCTGCATTCATTAAAATGCAACATTTCAACCTCCATTCAAGTTGAACTAAGCAATGAAAACAAAAGCTGTAATTAGGCAACTTACAATACATACAGTTAACAGGGATCAGCAATTTTATTTATATCATACCTAATTGCTACTAACATATCAGTATTATTCTTAATGCTTACAGAAAGTTTTTTTTTTATCTACCTGATTGTTGTACAGTTCTTTGAACGGATCAGTATCAGGCTGTCGACATCATCTGCTCGAGGAGGACGTATTGTTTCCAGGAGAAAAGTATTTGGACGAGCACAGATGTCTCTTGACACCAATCCCACAGTCTGTGTTGAACAGCTCTTAAGATCAATCCAGCCAATTGGGTCCTACAATATGCAGATAAAGAAAGGAATTGTCTTAATGACAGGAGCTATATCTTCCTTACAGATTAGTGCTCTAAGACATGCTATGAAAGTGCATAAGAAAGCTTAATGGTAAATTTCTCCATATAGGCTCAATCTCATATATGAAAAAAAGTTTTTTTTTTTTTTTTTCTAAAAGTATTTATCTACTTACAGACCACTTTGAATCTAACATTACAGAGAAATCCTTTTTACCTTTCCTTCCCAGAAATACTGGATGTAAATACTGATAGCTTGGATCTATTCACCCCACATGACTCTTGCGTTAGGGTAAATGACCAGAAATTTTACAGAATCAATCAGTTTGCAGTGATCTGTAGTTAAAGATATTTCCATAATAACGAGTCTTTCGAAATCCCGGCATTCAATATTGTCATACTATGGTGTTTCAAAACCTAGTAAAATATTTTCTTAATTAACCTATACTGTACAAGTGTGCATAAGAACTTAGTAGCATTTATCTTCTTGTGCCAAAACTGTAAAATTGGTAATTTTTGTTTGCCTATCACTGCATCACACAAAAACTAATGGATGGATTTTACAAAACTGCATATACTGATAACTTATGTCATGGGTCAATAACAGTTACAACATTTCATAAGGATATAAGTTCCAAAACTGTATATTTTTTTGTTGTTGAAATTTTGTTGCTTGTCTACACATTATACAAAAATCAATGGAAGGATTTCAATGAAATTGTATATAGTAATAGATTATGTCTTATGTTAGTATATAGGACACTTTCTATCCAGGTCAGTAATGTTTTCTGATGGTACAAAGGATAAAAGTACAAACTTCAAAATTTGAGCCATTTGCACACATATTTTAAAAAAATCATGGGCAGATTTCAACAAAACTACAAACAAAAGTAGCTTATATCATCAGTTAACATATAAAATACTTTATATTCAGTTTAGTAACTTAGTTCCACATCACACAGGAGCTAAAACTGAAAATTTAGGAATATTTGACTGTCTGTGAGCATCCAGCAAAAACTAGTGAATCGATTGCAACTAAACATAATGATAACACATGGTATGAGTTATGTCTAGACAAGTTGCAAAATTTTTAATGCAGTGCCCAATAGTGTAAATTAAGGTATTTTCATCTTCCTGCCTGCACAAATCAGGCAAAACTAATGAACAGATTTTACCAAAAGTACAAACAGTAATAGCTTATGTCATGCATTAACATACAGGATACTTTCTATCCCAATAATATACAGCTACATAAGAAAATGTGTTAAATGCCATGTACCTTAGATCTGCATATGTGATTTAATGAATTGTAACACATATATAGTGTAAGAGACCGAAGCTATACTGGGGGCTAAGTATAGGCCTGGTACCTTAACTGAAAGTTCACTTGAAAAGAAAAATGTTCTCTGACTTTATGTTAATAATTTTAAATGACCATGTAGCCTGCCTGGAGTACTCAACTGAAATGCTTTACGGCTGCCACGAAGTTTGTTTAACCCACAAACTTAGAAAAGGTTTCAGTCTACTATGAAATCACAAAAAAGTTCACTTGAATAAAAATTTGAAGTTTATTTTCAAAGTCACATATTTAAAAATTTGCATTCTACAGTTGAGTAGGCTATCGAACAAACGTTTCCAAAAATTGCAAGGTTATGGAGAGAAGAGAATACTGACCGACCCCTTTTGAAAATTTAAAAGTTTATGATATTTGTTAACACGATACTCTGGTAAAGAAAATCAACATGGACGACACACATTCATAGACTGGTTCAACCAGTTCCGGCTACTACCAGACACACACCACAACTACTGACGCAGATTCATCTTACACAGCGTTCCCGGAATAAAGACAAAAGACCAAAAGATGGAAGACAAAAGACAGCCCCCTCTCCTGGGCTCTTTATTATATACCACCATCCGCATGTATACGGACACTTATTCAAAATAGTGAAAAATGATTGTGATTATAGAAAGTGTTCAAACTTTAACTGCATGTAGTCTTGTCTTCAAGATGTATAAAAATTGTTTAAATTCTCAAATGATTAGTTTGCTTATAAACAAATTTAGTTTAACCAGCGCATTGATAAAGAATCCGAAAGTTCAGTGGTGGTTCCCCTAAATGTATGTTGAATTTAAGTACTTTTTTGGTCACCCTGCTGCATTGCAAATAATATAAATAAAATTAGTGCCAAAATGTTCTATATTTATTCCTGATTCCAGTGATGTAAATTTTGTTATAATCGTTGGTAAAATGGCAAAGTTCTGCGTTTAACAAGATCGTGTTTGAAACGTATCAGAAGTTAACTCTGTTTATGCTAAATAACTATTCTTGTGTGGTTTATATCGAAAAAGTCAACTTATCGGAATTTTCTTTGAATTTAATTACATATTTTAACAGTTATTTTATTTACGGAAGTGGCTTGGTTCAATTGCAATTTAATTTCGAAATTGCCACGTTGTGATTAGTGACAAAATAACTTTCAAATTGATCTAGAACAGTGTTTCCCAACCTTTTTTGGGTCATGTCCCACTTTCAACATTTTTTTGCCCCCCATACATAATTTTTAATAAAAAAATTATTTGTTATTAAATAAACTGATATAGGATGATTTTTGAAAGAAAACACTTTAATATTATCATAAAAACACAGTAAGTAAAATTAAAAAACATATAATGAAATACTAAAATTCAAATTCAAAAGATTTATAATAAACATTTATTATGGCAATTTAGTGTGATCCTTTTAAGAATTTGCTTTTTTGCTATATTTTGTAACCATATCTGGCATTGTGTTTAAATAACTCAAAGAGAAAGCGGTAAAGTCGTATCAAGTCAATTTCTAAATTGCCCCCCTAAAAAAACCAAATTGCCCCCCTGTGGGGCGTGGGCCCCACGTTGGGAAAACACTGATCTAGAATCTGTTCTACAACACGAAATGTTCTAAAATTTTAATATGTTATACCAGATATTTAGTTCTTTAAGGAAATCTACTTTTTAGTTCGAGAAATTATTGAAAACATATGGTAAAAAATGTTAAAATGAAGTGTTTAAAATTTTATTTAAGCTATTTACACGACCTGAACCTACGGAATTTTAATGAATTTATTATTATTTTAAAATTATTTTATTACATCAAAAAGTGCCGAGAATTAGTGAAATGATCACGTAGCAAAATCTATTGTTTGCAAGTTTGACAATAATGGATTAACCTATTACAGATTAGTTTAAAGATTTTTACTATTAAAAACGTTTATTTAGTGCTTATATTAAGTGTTTTGGGTCTTTACTGTTCTTAAAATGGTTTATTTATTTGAGTTAGGTTGCAGTATCAGCTTCTGCATAGAACGTTTCTCACTTCCTATACTTGCAATGAAAATTATATGTATACTGAAAAGCTTACTCCCTCCCTTATTCTTGAATCTAAGAAAACTAGAGTTTGTCTATATATTAATAAGTTACCAAAAAATTGATAGCTGTACATAAAAATAAAACAACATGTTGATACGCATGCCACGTCAAATATTATTTGCATAAAAGCTATGTAAATAATACCGAAGTGTGGTTGTTAGTCATCCAAAACCATAAAATCTCCTAAACTAGGGGCAGTTTCAAAGGGATAAATAAAAATGATGTAAACAAATGTGTTTAAAACAGTTACATAAGTTCAGGATGAGATCCAAGAAAAAAGAAGCAGGGCTGCTTCTCAGGTTTTTTTCTACCCAGCTAACATTTGACAGTTTGTGTGTACGAGGGTAGTCTGAAAAGTTTCCGACCTCAACGTGAAGAGGGCAGCTCTCGTAAATAAAAGCTTGTGAATTTCGTTGTTTATCTGTTATCAAATACTCACCAAAGTTTCTGCCATTTTGGACGCCCAGTTGTTATGTAACAGTCGTTTGAGTGAGGTGATGTGTGTTTTTGTGAAAATGGACAAAATCGAGTATAGAGCTTCATTAAATATTTGTTTTTGAAAGGCAACACGCCTACACAAATCAAAGATGAGTTGGATTCTGTGTATGGGGACTCTGCCCCATCACTTACCACAGTAAAATTTTGGGCAGCTGAATTTAAACATGGCCGTAAGAGCTTGGGAGACGATGAACGTTCGGGATGTCAAAAAACTGCAATTGCCAACGAAAACATCGCCAAAGTTCACCAATTGGTGCTAGACGACTGCCGAATCAAAGTGAGAGAGATAGCAGAGGTTATGAACATTTCAAAAGAACGTGTTTGTTACATATTAAATCAACATTTAGGTATGAGAAAGCTGTCCGCGCATTGGGTGCCGCTTTTGCTCACAGACCAAAAACGTGTTCGAATGAACATTTCCAACGCTCTGTTGGTGCAATAAATCCGAATTTTGGCATCGATTAACTACTGTAGATGAAACTTGGATACACCATTATACACCCGAAACAAAAATACAGTCTAAACAGTGGACTGCTAAGGGGGAACCGGCTCCAAAAAAAGCAAAAACTGTTTTTTTGGCTGGGAAAGTGCTGGCGGCTGTTTTTTGGGATAGTCGTGGAGTTATTTTAATTGATTACCTTCAAAAGGAAAAACCATTACAGGAGCATACTACGCATCATTACTTAACAAGCTGAAGGCAGAACTTGTGGAAAAACGGCCACATTTGCAGAAAAAAGAAAATCCTGTTTTACTAAGACAACGCAATGTCTCACACCTCAGCGGTTGCCATGGAGAAAATTCACGAATTACGGTTGGAACTGCTTGGCCATCTGCCTTACTCACCAGATCTAGCCCCAAGCGACTTATTTTTGTTCCCTCATCTAAAAGTTGCGCTCGGAGGACAGAGATTTTCGTCAAATGAAGAGGCAATAACCTTCATGAACAATTATTTCGCAGAGAAAAATGCCAAGTACTATTTGGACGGGTTACAGAGACGGGAGCATCGCTGGGAAAGTGTGTAGAATTACAAGGAGACTATGTTGAAAAATAAAAAAAATCAGAAAAAATGTCTTGTATCTTCGTTAGGTCAGAAACTTTTCAGATCACCCTTGTAAATTAACAGCACAAATCTCAAATTGCACATGGCCGGAAATATAGCATATGAATTTTACCGCAACACAAATACTTAATATTTTCTGCTGTCAAGATGACACCATTTCTTAGTGTTGGCAGTTCACAATACAATGCTCCACCACCTGAATGGCGAATAAACTATTGACTGCAGCTACAGAAGCCACTGACTGCACAAATGTCATCAAAATGATTAATTACCTTCTTGCGTTCATCATCAGGATATTTCCAGTAAGCTAGTGTTGATCCTTTCAACAGACACCATCTTCTGTGCCAGGCACCAAAGCCAGACACATCTTCAAACATAGTAAGGAATCCTCTCTCTGTCACATCCAAACTCAGTTCAGAACATAGACGAACTTGAACATTTCCTTCAAGTGGAGATTTGTGAGCAACCTGTAGGCAATTAAGTTAATTTAACCAAAAACTGTTACCTGCATGTCTCTGTAAAAAATGCCCTAGAAAACTGACATGAGCATCAAATGAAACTTAATAGATAACCATTTACTAAATATAAAGTACTTCTATATCTAATCTAACTGAGAATAAAATAGGACTTTTTATTTATTATTATTATTATTATTGCTGTCAGTCTTTCAACTGGTTTGATGCAATCCTCTATCCCTTACTATCTTGCGCTAACCTTTTGATCTCAACATTCCCCTCTTAAACCACATCCTCAATTATCAGCTTATATATTTTAATCTCAGTCTTCCTCTGCAGTTCTAACCTTCGACTGTTAAGTTAACCAATCCTGCCTGTCTCAAAATGTGACCTACCATCCTGTCTCTTCTTTCTGTAAAAATAGTTCATCACATTTGATTTCCAACACAGAAATTTAGATTTAAGAAATTAAAATAGAAGTTACAAGTTCCACACATTTCATAAAACAGGACGATTCTCTCACTAACTGTTTACCTCTCACCATTTTCTAACACTGATTAGCTGAAAACATTTTCTGTGAGTAGTAGGATTTGGCAACAAACATTTTATAACTAATTAAATAACAATGGCCTTTTCATTATATTGATAAGTACCTGCTATTTTATTTCCCCCGAACCCAAACAAAGGAGTAAAATCAAGCTGTGACAATATTAAAATAGAGATAAACCAGGATGTTGATGTGTAACAGAAATTACATCAGTCTGAGACTTGGGATGTATTAACAGCCTAATTACAACCAATTGTTTGCAGAGAGCAGCTACATCAAGGAGGAGCCTCACAGGACAATAGTGAATTAAAGATTCAAGCACTAGTTATGGATATCAGTTGATAACTACAGTATAATCATGCATTGCAACAGTGACCTGCTCCCACTAGTAACAGTACAGCTACCAAGTTTTTTCCCCCCTCCCCTTGGTTTGGGCTTTGCAATTCGTTGACTCCAGGGTAAACATAGCCAAAAGACGATAGTGGATAAGTAAAAGGAAGGAATTTGGCCACGGTCTTTTGAATGAATCAACCCGGCATCCATCTACAGTGATTTCAGACGGTGATTTGATCCTGTTGGTCTAAGGGAAATTAATCTCTGCAACAGTTTTTGAAGCCTTGTTTCTGCTGCCTCCTGTGTAAATAATTTTCTTTTGCATACATATTTCCTCTCCCCCCGCCTCCTTAATCCTTGCAATACATGTCTTAGACTTAAATTTCCAACAGACTGTAATTATTCAACTTTATCATTACCAGAGAATGCCTTCTGTTCATAAGTGTTTGCCATGGTAGTAGACAATTACTTTAGAAAGTTATTGATACTAAACCATCAATGTGAGGTTTAAATCATAAAATTATTATACCTGCTCAAATTTATATATGGACTAGGTGACCCGACAGATGTTGTCGTGTCCAAATTTCAATAAATTTTTTAGTGATTGTTTTGTAAAAAGCATTTGAGAATGTGTAAACAAAGTAAAAATGAAAAAAAATATGCATTTCTGAATGATCATTGTATTTATTAATGATTGTGTCCATGGATATTCAATTTGAGGAGGAGTACATTCAAAAGTACACCAACGGGTAGTTTTACATTTAAGATGAATGAGGAAGTCCACTAATTTCGGGAACAAATAATAATAATAATAATAAATTCTTGAAAAAACAGACTGTAAAATTTCGCATTTTTATACACTGATTTGAATATTGGCGCCAAAATGTTCACAACTCTTGTGTCCTCTCTTGTGCCATCACCTCTCTAGTCATGCCGGTGTAAGCAAATGGACGGTTTTCTTATTTTGTGGATAAAATTAGTTCTACAGTTTACAAGTGGTGTGTAGTGCCTCAGCATGTAAACACAATATTTAAAATGCCAAACAAATTTTTTATGTTCCACACCAGGAACATATAGGGGGAAAAATGTCAAAAGCTTGCATGTCGCAACTCAGCATATTTGTCTACGAAGTCTTCAATGTATTTTTGTGAAGACAACTTTGGCATACATTTTGAATTAATATTTTATAACGTTTAATAAGCTATGTACCTTAGTATTTTGTTCTGTAAAAAACTTAAATTTGTATTGATAAATAAATGACTTTGTTGTAAAAGTGTGAAATTTTTTATTGGTACATTTGCCAAATGATATTCAAAATGACATGGAGTATCATATAGTGGCATCAGTGTCACAAGTAAACATGAAATCGGGTTGTATTCGAACAAAGCCATGTTGTGAATTTTATAGTACATTACTTCTGTTTACTAACTTTTTGTACTTTCTGTGGTGTTTTTGGTATCCCTTTTTCAATATTGTAAACCTGTTTTCCCTCATTTTATATACAGAAGATTAAGACTACAAGACATTTATTTTACTTTTTCATATACAAGCTTAAACATATATAAAACATAGTTCAACATTAATAAGACAATAGATTGCAATTTTTTTTTTGAAAATATGAACAAAATAAATTTCTAGCGATAGAACAACATGTAAAACCACTAATACAGAATGGAAAAACTTTATACTTTTACATTCAGAATGTTACTGTCAGAAATATAATGTCAAATGAAAGTAAACAAACTTTTAACCTTTTCTCGCCACATCGATAAAAACTTGAAGAAATCACTCAAGGATTTTTTTAAGTATCTATTACATTAACATATAAAAACTACATAAGCTTCTGCACGGCAACAATCACATAAAAAACTTCAAAAAAATTATTTAAATTATTCAAAACATAGACCCACTAACTAAACACACAAATTACAGATTTACATAAAATAAAATGCACACACGCTTCTAAAACAACTTACATTTTAATGTTTTGTCATCATATGATAGTATGACTAACAGAATAGATCTACTTAGTTGGATGTTTTGATGTTGAACAGCAATTGCTGTTGGACGCAAAAAACATTCCCAGCATCATCACATTAATTTTCAGCAAATTCGAATTGTTTGCCTTGAACTCCCATTTCAAATATAAGATTGTCAACAGTTGCCAAAACAGGGGAGCTAAACAGGCGCAAGCTGATAAGATGACATACGCTCTGATTGGTGTTTTGTATCACATGACTAACAGCTGTCTTTAAACATTTTTATTTTATTAAAAACAATATGTTTTTGACTCTTGTCCAACAAATAAGATTGATTTTTTGAATCCTTACAACTTACTCTATCATTGAAAATTTAGGTTTCATCGTTTCCTTTTTAGTGTCAAGTCCATCAGCAGTACACTGCTGAAATGCTGTGTGCTGTACCTGAAATGTGATAGACTTGGAACCATGCGGGTTTTTTTTTCCAAAATTTAAGTCACAATTGAATTAAGCCAGAATTTCATGTCACCAAGTAACAGTGAACTGATGAACAACGCTTATTCGCAATTCAGGTGTACTTTAGAGCCAATGATTTGTGTAAGGTTGTCTGCTGAAATTTTGTCCACATTTCAATATTCCTCGATTAAGTGAGGCACCGAGTGAAAATTCATTAAAAAAAATGGGTACAAAGGTTCTGTAAAAAGGATTCAACCCTTAACAACCCCATACTGGTCCCAGCTGAACATCAATGACTGAAGAAAACATTGAAAATGTTGAAAACTGCGTACGAGAAAATCCACGACAGTCCATATGCAAGAGAGCTTGTCTTTGATGCTGCCAAAAACGATGAGCCAAATATTAAGCATATATATCAAACTCCACCCTTTTAATATGCAATTGGTGCAGGCTTATGATATAACCTCAATTTTGTCAAAATATTACCAAAATCAGTTGAAAGAGCAGCAAGCATATAGAAAATTAACAGCAAAACACTTTCAAAGCAATTTTCTAGTAGTTTCAAATATTAAAGACATATTTTAAAACATAGCTAGATCAAAATTGAAAGTAAACACATGTGTTATATAAAATTTGAGTATTTATTAATGAATTCTGTTCCCTCCATGTACAGAGATGCAGAATGAGACTACGATTCAAATAAGTTATGACACTTCAGGTCAACAAAATTGTATTAAAGAAATATCAAGAAATTATAGACGCTAAAGCCAGGCGGGCTGAATGAAAATACAAGTGGTCTTTATAATTTAACAGCTGTAATTTCTAAAGCACAGCAAAGCTTTATAGCACAGAGGATGCAGAAAAAAAATCAAGCCAAATTATATAGAAACACAGAGTCTGTAGATAGAATGAAAGATATTTTTTTAGACAAAAAAGTCTTTAACCAGTTGTCATATTTCAATGTCCACAGAGTTCAACTAGTCACAGCAAAGAAAGTAAGTTTAAAGTTAAGTAAAATTTTTACTGGTTACCCTGAGGGATTTTTGTAAAGATTAAAGTAAATATGTTGACCAAAAATTGGGTAGGAAGATTGAAATAGAAAATTTGCAAATGGCGGGGTAGTGACTCTTGGTTTCAAAACAAAGCTTGGACATACTATGAAACTATAGCACTTACAAAAAATTTCATAAGCATCAAATTTGACACTTAAATCAGGAACTACGTCATATAAAAATTTCAAGCAAATCGGAGAAATTATAAGGTAAAGCCTTTGTAATCAACGCCAATGTGAGAGAGAGAGTGGCCAGGATAAGACAGAGCGCAGCCAGTGAATGGAAAATTCCGCTGCTTGGTGTCACAAAAAACGCCAATCCTATTTAAGAGGGTAGCCTGCCTGAGGCGTCCTTCATTGTTTCAGCAGAATTTTTAGCGAGCAGAGTAGGTGAGGGTGGTAGTCGCACCATGTGCCGGGCTGGAGCGGAGTGATGGGGGCAGTATTGACCTGTAGAGTAATCCTCCACAGATAACTAATAGCAACACCGGATAGAAGTGATGTCGCGCTTTCAATGATTTTGAACTTTTTATCAAAATGGGGTTTATTGGAAGCTGCTTACGTTGTGTTTAAATGTTTTAACCAGCAATCATTTTATTTTCGGAAAGACGTCTGATGCCTTTCTATTAAGCTGGTACTGAGGTTGTAAAAGAACTGTTACACAATACATCATTTTGAATTTATCAGGAAGTCTACTGGGTTTTATTTCATGAACATACCTTTATCTCTTGTCGTATCCTATTTTTATCATTTAACAAGCGATTGGAAACCAAGGAAAAGAATCACCTGGTACAACATCCACGATTAGAGCTCAAAGCACTACTGTATGCCTACCCCAGCGAACAGCAAGTCTTTGACAGGTTCTTAAACCAAGTGATTACAGATTGCGCAAAGATTTCTGTGAAAACATATTGCACCGATTTCGAACTGTAAACACAATTTGGTTCAGCGATGAAGCACACTTGCATTTAAATGGGCGTGTCAACAAGAAAAACTGCCACTACTGGGCACCGAAAGGACAAAACCCGAGATTGAAATACCAACAAGTCCTGTATAGCCAAAAATAACCACTCGGGCAGCCCTGTCCACCAACAGAATAATCAGTCAGGTTTCTTCCAAAATTCCCGTGGGGTGACTGTAACTGTTGATGGTGATTCGTACCGCTGCATGATAAACGAATATTTTAGCCTAGACTTGGATATCACCAGTCATACAGTTCACACACACGGTTTCAGCACCATGGCACCACACCTCACACAGCAGGTGCCACCATGAAACTTTTCCATGGGGGTACCTTAAGGGAAAAGTGTATGATAGCAACCCAATGGAAATATCAGAATTAAGAGAAAATATCAAGCGAGAAGTGAATGCTATTTCACACTCGCTATTGAAAAGTGTCACTCAGAATACGATCAATAGATTCAGCAAGTGTGTCTGGCGAGACAGAAAACACTTAGGCGGAATACTTTTCAAAATATAAAATCCACATGTATCCCGATTGATTTGATAACCAATAAATATTTATAACTTCAATTTATTTTATTTACAAATCTTAAATCTGCCACCGGATACCCTGTAGATCAAATGCCTCCAAAGACTTTTTATGTGCCATCTTATATTCATCTCAAATGACAACTTTGCATTGCTGCAAAAAACTTTGGCCAACGCACAATTCTTCAAAAGGTTGCACGTTGGAGTTTCATCAATTTATATATTGAGTGGCAACTTGAATGTTGAATGAGCTGTTTAACTGCCTTCCAAAGACACAGCTACAATTACTGATCACGCAAGTGCGAGCGAATTGCTGCCAGTTATCCAGTACCACTGGGAGCATCCAAGAAGATAATCTCTCTAGTTCTATCGTTCACAACTTTCATGAGACTGTCGTAGGTATATTTTTGTTGCTGATTCAACAGCAGAATATTTGTTCGAACTGATTCTCACAATGTATCACAAACATATTTTTTGTGCCTTTCAACTCTTGTTAAAGCTTCTTGCATTGGACAAATTGGCACTGTCATGCCTAATTGAGGCAATACCCTGTTCATTATATGTAATCAATTATTATCAATGAAATAGAAATAACATAACTACATTTGTTGGAGAGACAAAAAATAAAAACAAAGATAATTTTATTTTAATTTTAGCTGGAATGATTTTTTTCCAGGCTTTTCTCCACATGTACCAGTTCTTTTCCAATAGAAAACAACATTCAGTTGAGTTATTTCTATCCCAGCAGCATAAGGAACAAAGCAAAAAAAGAATTACGCATATCCATTGTTCGAATTGTGAGTTATGGACTTGAGTTCATACAAAAATTCCATAGAAAATAAGCACATTCAGTTTTTCCTAAATTTTCCCAATTTTTCTTTTTAAGACCTTATTAAGACTATTTAAAAAATTAACCACATCGGTACTTACAAAAAAGCACTTTCAGTTTTTCCCCATTTTTCTCTCTAATAACCTTATTTGGACTATCACAAACATTTAAAAATTTATCTAAATCGGTCCATAGACCAATTTTTCCAATTTTTTTTCTCTCTAAAAACGTTAGACTAATATGAAAATTTTATAAGAAAAAAATTAGCCAAATCAGTAAATAGAAAAAAGCAATTTTAGTTTTTTCATGAATTTTCAAATCTTATGGGAAATATTTCAATTTTTCTTTCTCTGAAACCCTTATTCGGACAATTACAAACTTTCTAAAAAAAATAAAAAAAAAGCCAAATCAGTCCATAGAGAAAAAAGCACTTTCAATTTATATTGAATTTTCCAGTTAGAAACAAAACAATGACTAGAGGTATGTTGATCAAAGTACTGGACACATCAGTGAAGTGTAGCAGAAAGAGGAAGATATAGTGAGAACATGGAAAGATTACTTCACAGATCTGCTGGAAGAAACCCCGGGAAGAAGGGAAAAAACTACCAATGAACAGAGGGGTGGAACAACAGCCTTACTAAAGAAAACTGGAGATTTTAACACGCTGGAACTAAAGGAGATAGAGAAAGAACTATGAAACAACAGTGGAATGGTAAAAGCAGCTGAGCAATGGAAAAGCAGTGGTAGTATTGGGTTATATAGGGAGTTTGGAAAGACAGGGAAATTCCAGAGGAACAGAGGAAGGGCGTAATAGTGCCAATTCCTATGAAGCAGAGTGAATAAAAAATGCGAGACCGAAATGAGATATCACCTGTTGAGTCTCTGCTTGAAAATATATGAAAAATGAAACTGCACAAATTGAGGAAAAGAGGAAACAGCTGGAGAAGAACAGTGTGAATTTGGGCTCGGAGGACCAATGGTAGATGAAATCTTTATACTCGAACAGATCATAGATAAAAGGTGGAAATATTGCAAGAACGCTATAACAGTTTCCACAGGGGGGGGGGGGGGGAAGCCTACCGGAAATGTATAGCTAGGCCTAAGGTAGAGAGGACTAAATGAAGAAATTGTGGAACAAATAAGTGACATTTATGAAAAGTGTGAGAACTTTGTTCGTTTAGATGATAAACACTAAGACAGGAAGAAAAGAGTAGTAAGACACAGGAGTGTATTGTAACCTGTTTTGTTTAATGTGATATTAAGTCATTGGAATAGTTCAGGGATACAGAAATCCAGCAGAGCTAAAGGTAATGACATATGCAGAAGATGTAATGATCTGGGAACACACACTGGAAAGAGAACTGGAAAAACGGGTGATGGCGATAGGGAAAACTTGGCTTGGAGACAAGCGTGGAAAAAACTATATTAATGAAGGAATCTTAATAATAAAGTAAGTTTCAGCTAAAAAATAAACCGGTGTAAAGAAACAAAAAAGTCTAAAGGTCAAAATTTAAAATTTAGTAAATTTTGTTGCATTCTTTTTCACAAAGAGTATATGAGAAAATCATTTTTATGTATGGTTAGTATAGATTAGAAATTTTACTAAAGAAGAAAGCGCAATTTGCAGGTTTATTTTATCATGTGCTTGGATGTCAACAACGGAAATGATGGGATTCACTTAGATAAATAAAAGTGGTTCATTTTAAAGAATAACTCGAATTAAGCTATTGTAGTCAGCATACAGACACACATTCTGATTAAAATTTGAGTCTAGAAGTAAATTCTAAGTATGTTTTTTTTTAGTTAGATAAGGAATTTGAATTTTGTAAATAAAATGGTTAAGAGGACAAAATTAGGTTAAAATAATAGAGAACACTTCATTTAATAATAGTAATATAACAGTTTGACAGTAATTTGAGATTTAAAGGGAGAAACAGAATTTTAGTATCGAAGCTTAATGACCATGACATATGTGTTCTTTAAAAACTCCTAAACAAGTAGAATTACAAGAAAAGTTGTAATGAGATAAAAGATTCTAAGTAAATCAGACTATAACATAATAAAACTTCAAGAAAATCTGAATAAGTATAGTGAACTGTAAGAATCTGGGACTATTGCAATTCACAAGAGAACAGTGAATTCACAGGAGAAAACAGCGAAGTCCAGAGCATTGCCAGCCAGAGAGTATATAAAACCGCCATTTTCCTTGCATTCAGGTCAGTCTCAAACCAGCAGTGTATTTGACCCGTCACTCATGGCAAATTTAAAAAATTTAGCAGAGAAACTTGTAAAATTTGGCATCAGACAACGTTCGTGTCTATTTTGATGAAAGTGACTGAAAAAAATTAATTAAATTCTGGAAACTTTAACTAACTTTATGCTGACTATTAAATAATCGGAGTTTGAAATTGTTCTTCCAATCTCACCGGTTGCAATTCAATTATAGCCAGTGTCATAACACAACATGCATTGGGGTTATGCAACATTCTCTATACGAACTTGATCGTGCTGGTTGGTACCTTTACGGATGCTTGCATAGGTTCTTTATACGGTCGCCAATCCCCCGTAATTACCCCAGGAGATAAAGGTTTATGGATTAAAACAGTTCTGGCATAAACAAAGTTTATATTCTTGAATTTTACATAGTACAAGTTGAGGTACCAGAATGATAAGGCATCAGAACTATCTTCTCCTTGAATTAGATTGCAGGTTGACGTCACTCACACACACTGATTGGCAATCTTTCAGAAAATTCACCCAAAATTTGAAAGATCATCCTATGGCATCCCGGAATAGCGTCAAAGTCCACTGTCCTGACCGTTAATGTAAAGTTTATAACAACTTAAAATTTTCTAAGCTACCCGTTTCACCACTACTAAAAATCTTCAAAGTCCACATCCTTTTAGTTCGCTGCCCCTCACATAGCTGTTCTCGTCTCGACAGCCTGCTTGAAAAACTTTTTGAAACTATCCCCGACTGACTGCGCTGGTCTGATTTTTATAGGCTAGGCTGATCTATTGCTGAATTGCCATGGAACACCGGTGTTTTCCGCGCAGAAACACTATTCTTTAGTGAATTAGAAGAAGCCCCCACTCCTGTGGAGCACTAATTTTACTCGGATTTTCCCGAAATAATTTTACTATGTTCTGTATTCTGAATCTCTTTGGTCATGACAACTTTTCTCATAATTATTCTCGTTTAAGAGCTATTAATTTCTGAAATTCACACATGTGGATGCTATCATATGTCAACACTAAAACTTAGTTTTTTTTTCCCCTTTAAACCTCTGAACTGTTATATGTTTGTTACTAACAGAATTTTTCTTTTTCGTTTAAGCATACATTTATCTTTTTAGCTCTTTTTTCTCAAAACATCGAATTATTTTGATTTGAAATATCTCCTTACATAAATTTTAAAAGCACACAAAAACCACCTTAAAGTCATTCTCTGCTTTCTTAGTGGAAATATGAGGCATATTTTTTAAGTAAGTACCGTTTTGTCACACCGTGGCTGCAGCGCTACGGTCGGAGTTCCGTGCATACGCACTGGGTACCTGCATCTCTTGCCTACACACTGACGCCATTACAGTCTAATTCTTCCTTGTTTACGTTGTTCGCTGAGTGTTTAAGATGCCTCCGATAATTGTGATTCCCGCCGACTGTGAAGTACGGGCTGTTATAAGATTTCTTTGTGCTAAAGGCCTAAAACCGATCGATATTCATCCTGAGATCTGTGCAGTTTACGAACAAAACATTATGAGTGATGGAATGGTGAGAAAAGTGGTTGAGAGTATTTAAAGATAGCCACACAAATGTGCATGATGAACAACGGAGTGAGCGTCCTTCGGTCGTTAATGAAAGTTTGGTGCAGAAAGTGGACAATAAGGTGAGAGAAAAAAGACGCTTTACGATTTCCTCCTTGTGTGATGACTTTCCTAATGTTTCTCGTAGTGATTTGTATGGAATTGTGACCGAGCACTTGAATTACCAAAAATTGAGCTCACGCTGGGTACCAAAAAAGTTAACGGATGAGCACAAAACCAAACGTTTAGGCTAGTGCATTGACTTTCCTTGAGCGGTACCACGAATGGTGATTATTTCTTAAGCCAAATTGTTACGGGCGATGAGACATGGGTGGCCTACGTCACACCTGAATCAAAGCAACAGTCCATGGAATGGCGGCATTCAGATTCACCCAAGCAGTTCAAGCAAATGATTTCTGCCCGGAAAATCATGTGCACAGTTTTTTGGGACAGAAAAGGAGTATTGCTTGTGGAATTTCTGCATCGTAATGAGACAATCAATGCAGCAGCTTATTGTGGGACATTGAACATTATGCACCGTTCAATCTAGAACAAAAGACATGGCAAGTTGATGCAAGGGCATCGTTTTGCTGCATGACTGCCCGTCCACATGTGGCTAATCAGACCAAAGATCTCATCACATCTTTTCGATGGGAAACTCTAGATCATCCTCCGTACAGCCCTGATCTGGCTGCCCAGTGACTACCATCTGTTCCTGCACTTGAAGAAACACCTGGGCGGTCATCGTCTTGAAGACGATAATGAAGTCAAAACAGTTGTGATGCAGTGGTTAACAAGTCAGGCGGCAGACTTCTATGAGGAGGGTTTTCAAAAACTGGTACTACAGTTATGACAATAGCCTCAATATTGAAGGGAATTATGTAGAGTAAGGTACAGGTTTTCATGTAAAAATAAAATTGATATATATTTGCACGTCTCTTTTTAATTTCAAAACGGTACTCACTTAAAAAACATGCCTCATAAATGCAACAAATTTCATCATGACTGAAAAACAACCCTATTTAAATCTTATGTCTTTTACAAAAATGTTTTAGAATTGATTTAAAAAATGCTTTCATGTTAAGAAAATTATTATAAAAGTTCTTTAGTATATAACTATAAGAGATTTACCCCCTTCTAAATGGTTTTAGCAAGATAATGGACATATAACCAGGTTATGTTCTGAGGTGAAAAGTGCTTTACCATTGAACGTGATTATAAAACTTATTCGTTACGCATTATATGTAACTCGCCTCTTGCTAAACGGTTTAGGTAAGATAATAGATATATAACACCAGCAAGAGTGAACACACTTTTATTCAGTGTATATGTTTCTTGAAGAATAACCTGCAGTCTTCTCAAGTGTTTTCGAAGTCCGATCGAGTATGCAAAACGTGCCAGTTTAACTTCAAAGACTTTCAAAAAATATATATCACTTAAAATTTCATGTGTTGCTTTTATTTACATGTACAACCCCATTAACTATTGCAGGGAATTGACTCAATAATTTGGTGAGCGCAAACACAAAATTCATGCAACTTCTAGTTAGGTACCAGAGTCATCACGAACAATCAATATCATAATCTACGGTCATAGCTTATGTGCACATGTTACAGTACTCCAAGTAACATTTTCTTGTGACATGGAGTAGTTGATTTATTTGAGTAGCCACAAATGGAAAGATGGATGAAGAAACAGGACACACAATAATAATAATAATAATAAACAGTGGGCAATTTTATCTTGTGATGAAGGATACAATCTGGAGGTAGAACACAGAGAAGAAACCAAAATCTTGTGCTAAAAAGTGTATTGCCAATCAATATTGACCTATGGCTGTAGAACCTGCACATGGATGAAGAAAGCAGGCAGCAGAGATGAGGTTTCTGACAGGCTTAAAAAATGTCACAAGGAAGGATGATGCCAAAAGCAAAAACATCAGAGAAAGATCAAAGATTGAAGCATTAGAAAAGACTATAATGTCTGGAGCATGTCATAAGACTGGAGGAGGGGAGAGTGCCAAGAAAGGCACAGAAAGACAGAGGCCAAAGGGAGTCAATTGGAGACAAATAGTAGGGGGAAAATTTTGAAGAGACTGTCAGAAATGGAAAATGGAAGTCTCGAGATGACCCACAGAAGCAAAAACACCAAATGATAATGACTTTCAGAAATAAGGTATTTTCAGGTGAATGAGATGTGCGTAAATGCAACCAGAACATTCAGCACACAACAAATACCTTTGGATACGATTAATTTAAATTTATGTCATGTGAATTGAAGGTGAAATAGTAAAAAAATGACAAGTGTTCACAACATACCTTATTGAGAGTGAAATGTGTTCGATTCACTTCCTTCAGAGAGAATACGACATAGCCAGCAAGTTGAAAAGAGGGAGTGCGCACTGCTGAAGGGCCTGCTGGAGATTGCACCGTAGGCATTATAAGGCGGGAGTCTTGTTTTAGATGTTTCTTTGGTGTAAGCCTTAACTTGCTGCTTTCCTGTTAGAATCAGTTTGTTAATAACAAACAAACACAAAAATACAACCATTATAAAACATGATAAAGGTAACAATGAAAGGAAAGAAATGCCGTGAGGCAATATTTATATGGAAAGGACAGATGAAATACACCCAACACTCACCAAAGTTGAAGGGAGGAGGGCAGCAGCAACACAAAACTCACAAACAATGAAAATACAATATTTCGGGCTAAACCCCTTCTTCAAGTTTAATATGTTGTCCATGATGGATCGGTGAAATTCCGCGACTGTTAAATCAAATTTTATGATAGAGAACACAGCAACCAGTCACATTTGTTGTAAATATCTTTATTAAACCATTACCAGTTTCAAGCACAGTTGCTCATCGTCAGATGGTTTGCATTTAATTTACATCTGCAGATGCAAGTTACAGCGGTTTTGTGCGTCGTATAATGACAATAAATTAGTTTTTGTTGAATAAGAGCAATTAATTACTTTGTGATGAAGGTTAATCTCTAATTTTTACTTACATTAGGTATCAATGTTCCCGGAAGCAAGGTCAAGTGTAAGTGGCTAGGCTTGCGCAATTCAATGCAGCCACTCATAGAATGGCGCAAGCCCAGCCACTTACACTGGAAGGGTTTTAGCCCAAAATATTGTATTTTCTTTGTTTGTGTGTTGTTTTGTGTTGCTGTTGCCCTCTCCCTTTAACTTTGGTGAGTGTTGGGTGTATTTCATCTGTCATTTCCATACAAATAAAACATTATAAAATTAATATAATTTTTCTTTATCAATATTAATTAACTAATCTTGCTTTTAAATGATACATAACACAAACGTCAGAGCTTTCTTCTGGTAATAACACATTTTCATACTAAAGTAAAAAATTAATCTTATCCTAATTACTTGAATATTTTTGGCTGCAATATACCTATGAGCTTAATTTTGCAATATCCATTGAAATTTTAGACATTTTTATTGGTTACGTTTGATCTTCTTTTTCACATTAGAAATATTTCATAAGAAATTAAGCACTTTCATGCTTGTTTAGTTACTACTATATTCAAAATTAAATTGTAAGATGAGCAATAGGAACAGAATGCAAGATGTATTTGCATAATTAAACTATTTTTTATCATTATTGACAAAAATATCTATATATTTGTAATACCACTAGGGTAATGTCTAGTTCCTTCTACATAACCAGACAAATATTGAGCTAAATGACTTCACATTTTGAATATGTACTATTCCTCTTTGATATATAGTATTTAATGTTTACCTCTTACCTACCAATTCCAAGGCTTAAAAAATAATTAGCACAAAAAATTTAAAAATACTTCAAATTCTAGTCAAATGAAATTTTTAACAAATAATAGGTTTGAAACTATATTATACTAATATAATATAATTTGCTTATGGGATTAATCTTTTATACTTGAAACTATATTGTCCACAAAATTTACTATGCTTAACTGGCTGCTTATAAACTTTTTAAATTAACTGTTATTGTATAACTCCCTAATGCATATTACTGTAAAATTTCATAATACATTGTTGATGTTTAACATTGTAATATTATGTATCTGGATGTTGACAATGAAAAATGCTCCAGTTATGGCTCCATTTTCACAACAACAAATGTAATTTTACAGGCACAATCAGCAAAATAATAGTAGTCAAGGTCAAATACAGTATATCCAAAGCATTGATTATGAATAAGACATTCACGGGCTTAAAGTCTCACTGAAATGACAATCCTGGGATATTCCCACCTTCAAAGTATCCCATGCTTGTGACAGTTTCACATAGTAAGTAGTTCAAGAATTTTTTTGTCCCATAATAGTAATAATAAAATTTGCATGTTAATTGTGCTTTATGCTACTTGTTCTTTGAGGCAACATATTTGCTTTTATGTAGAAATCCAACTCAAAGTATGGGAGGAACTTCAAATGTTATGGTTAATCAAGAACTTTATTTTCTAATCCTAATATTAGTGAACATAAAACATTGTAGTTTCAACTAGTTCGTTATTCTGAAAATTGATTATTTTCTGTTGGTTGACTATTTTGGTAATGAAACAGTTTAATTTGTTAAGTCCCATCACAAGAAGCCATGGAATGTTATCAGCGTATTTCTGGGACTGATATCTGGTTAAGGACACTCCTTTTATAATTAGGTTTTCCTTAGACATATGTGTGTTACACCTTTTAAATTAGTACAGCAATTTGATGGTACAGTTTTAACAACTGCTTTCTTTATGACAACATTATCAAAACAAAATAGTGCTGGTGGGACTTTGGCTTTAAATTAATATTTCAACTATTAATTGTTCATATTACACCCTCAACGAGACACTTTGGCAAGAAGATGAAATTTGAGATTAACTTCAAAACAATGCATCAAACTGACACACTATGCAGTTGGGTGGTGCGAGAAGGTCCTATTGTTTATAAAGATTGCACTAATTAACATTGTTCACATTTATCCTTCCTTTCCTTATTAACTGTTGAATTTAAATGAAGCTTTAAATGCTTCAAAAATAAAGACCTAATTCTGAGAAAATCTTCAGGAGGTTTCTCGATGCCATTTAAATACAAATAATACAACTTTGTGGCAAAACTATTTTGTAGATTTTAACGAGATTTCCACCCATAAATGTGTCATTCAATATTTACCTCTTGATATTACCGTCAAAACATCAGTTACTGGCAGCAGACAATTACAAAACAATGTGGATCTAAAAGAATTTGAAATAAATAAAGATTTTTCTACATCTTCATATGGCTTACCTTTTTACCACTACTGCAACCACCAATGTGGTATTTGACATTGTGTGGCAGTATTTCTTTTCGGGTTTGCATGCTATAAACTTCAAGCGTGGCCTTGAAGTCAGTATACAGGTTACTGAGACGAAGAGGCCCTGCCCAGCGTAGACCATTCTCACTCTTCAGAGCAGCAGGTGTGGCTGCTAACACTGGTGTGCCTAGAACTTGTTCCTGGGATCTCAGCAGGCACACAAAATGATGGCACATATCATCTGAGAAACAGAAAATTATTTTACAAATCAGTGAAACTGGATTATTTTAGTATAACATACAGTTTGCGTTCTTTTTAATGGGACAGTTAATAAGCGGGTTTCTTTTATTCCCAGCTTTCAGGAAACTCATTCAATTCAGAACTTACATACTAAGCCTATATGAAACATTAGAATAGCAATATTGTTGAATACTGTTAGCATATTTAATAACCAGCACAGTTACCTTTTATATTCATTACTTCAAAAGTGACAGGTTGAATGGAGTATTCTGGCAATTCATTTCTTTGAATTTGCATAACTAAATAGAATTGTTATAAAATAAAGCTCAATGTAATTCCTCGTCCCTTGCGCTTGTAAGAACCAGATGTGCACTGGGGTTGGTGCATAAACACGTTGTCTTAACTCTGACCGTGTGTAGCCTTGGATGTAACAGTTTTGGCTTAAATAGAATAATACGGTCGCCACATAGATTTTAACCTAAAAACTATGAAAAGGTAAAGTTCAATGTCATTTAAATAAATATATTCTTCAATTTCACAAAGCCAAAAACTGTACAGGCAATCAGACGACTTTTCCAAAGAAATGTTTTACAAGTTCGATTAACCGTTCGAGCCAGACCACACCCCAATAGTTACAGTATCAAACTTTTAGTTGCAGAAATTATACCAAATTGGATCACACGCTCCCATTGTTTCACCGTTTAGTAAATTCAAACAATCCCGAGGCTCCACATTGCGGAAAATTACTTTAACGCAACATTATGTTCAACTTGAATAAAAGAACAGACATTACTCCCAAAATAAAACTTTCACAGCAGTGCTTGATATAAAACTTTCCGGTCTACTGAGCTACATGTTATCGCGTTCGCGGATCCTGGCAGACGGACCGAACAAATGCACGCACACATCTATATTACATAGCGCTTCTCTGAGATTCCTAGTGACTGCTTTCTCACGCGAACCGTGTGAACGAAATCTTTTACCCATTTACAGGGATGGCTGCTGGGAAGCTCGTCAGATATCAAACCGCACGTCTGAAGTCCTTACATTAGCTAATCTGACCTTGACAATAAAAATAATTCAATCTTTCTGAAATTTTTCCAATTGCTAGATCTTTAAATAAATGTTAACTTTAGTTATCATACAAAATATCCTGGCTTTAATAATTAAGCTGGAAATAAATAATTTAGATATGACCTTTTGCAATTCCACTCCAGGTGAATGCCGAAGAATGTTGAAATTGAAAAAAAATTGAAAATACTATCTTAAAAACTGTAAAACTGCTTTCTAACTTGAACAAACATAAAAACTAACTTTGAAAATGAAATGTACTAATATTCTATCCAATCTAACCTGTGGTTCTAAGAACAAAATTTTGCCACACAGTTACTAAATTTAACAGATAGCTTACTTACATGCTGTACCAAAAACTTTCAGTTGTCATTCTGATCCAGGATGCATTTCAACCTAACCACAAACTACACTAAAATTACAGCCAGGAAAACAATACTTCAATCACACACATATTAATACGTCACAATATAAACTTGCTCAAAACGCTTTGTGGGTTCTTACATCTTCCTTTTCTAATATTAGTTTCATTCTGTAGAAGAAATATAAGCGGAAATAGTGGGTAGGTTGAAATGCTGCCTTAAACACAATGTTCTTGTTACAGTATAAGGCATGAGGAATATAGCTATTAATAATAATAAATAAGCTGCTTTCATAAGCGCTGTGTTAGTGATGACTTGTATCGCGATATAAACTAATCCCATTGATATTACAACATTCGAATGACTAATGCAGTTACATATGGCTGAAGTATGTCATCAGCGAAAGCAAAGAAATTAAAAAAAAAATTAACAACTTACATCATGCCTGGTAATAATAGTTTTAATTGTAGTCTAGGCTGTATAGATTGCGATCAGTGTGGAACTACTTTCGTACAAACGAAGCAACGATCTAAGTATCAGGAAACTTACGAAAACAATTTAAATTATTATTTTTTAAAATTAAATTACTCATGTCCTCTGCTGTAACGTCAAGTGCCAGTTCTAATAAGAATCTATCAAAACTGCTGCTAACACCGCTAATGGAAAATTAATGCTTTTTGCTTACATATCTATGGCCAAAAATTTTAACAAATACTTTTAAATTAAATAATTATTATTACTATTAAAATTTAAGTGAAATATGTACTTCTCTATCAGTGTTCTGACAGCTAAGAACTGTTGTTAAATAATGTGCATAACCTAAAATATCTCTGGTCATAAGTTGAATAACAAAGGCTAAAAGCACGACATCATAGTATGATGTCATGGTGTGATGGCTACAACATGATCAAGACTTACGTTTTATAGATTGTTAAGTTGCAGAATGTTAAAATAGTTATGTTTAAAATTTGTTACCAAAGAGTAGGCCCACTTCTACCAGGTGTTTGTATGGGGTAACTTCTATCTATAATGTGCATTACAGCTGTCATTATTTCCCACTGATCATCCAGTGTGGCTCTTGACACATCCTACCTTTTATAAATGGAATAATGGCAGTGCCTATAGATGGAAACATGACATTGCATTAATAATTACTAGATTACAGAAATTAAACAAAGTTACCCTCTCTCCCGCCACCTTTTTTCCGGTTGATGCTAGCAAGAGGCTTTAGCTGTTAGACCATATATCAGAACAAAGGACTCATGGGGGACTGAACTGTGCTCATTACTGTTATGCATACCTTCCGCAAACTATAGGGCTTGCAATCCTATTGTTCATGCACTTCAACCCATATGTTTCAAAAAGAGGAATGCACTTGTTGATTAATGTTGAAATCTCAGTTTTTCTCACCAAAACAGAGTTTCTCTTCAGTGGTTTCTAAATAGCCGGTCGTAGAATCGTCTGGAATGGGTCCTCAGCATTCATAACCATTAGTATCATTTCCTTTATTGCCTGGTATTATCATAATATCATCTGCAATTTTAGTACCTCACTATCTGGATTTCCAGTCATTTGTGCTGTGGTAGTTTCATGCATAATAACTCTAGCACCCTGTTTTCTGGCAGATCTTTGCCCATATTAGTGAAAATGTTAGCAGAAGAAATACATAAAAGTGAAGTCCTTGGGCAAGTACCAGCACCAGAGTTATGGCAGTGTCAAACAAATGTTTTCAAAGATTACTTAGATTATTTTCTAAAGTTGTATGTCAAACTTTTTAACAATATCGGTAACAATGGAAAGAAAGAAATGCTGCGAGGCAATATTTATACGGAAAGGATTGATAAAATACACCCAACATTCACCTAAGTAGAAGGGGGTTAACCCTTTGTCAAGTTCATATTGTATTTTCCGTGTTTGTGTATTGTTTCGTATTGCTGCTGCCCTCCTCCCTTCTACTTTGGTGAGTGTTGGGTATATTTTATCAATCCTTTCCATATAAACTTTTTAATAACTTAGATACAACTTTTAGAATTTAGTAATCTGCTTGCTCTTGCCTTGTTTAAAGACATACAACTACTGTTTTCTCATCTGCTGCAACCCAATACAACCTATACTCAGGTTGGTACCTAGCTACACATGTACATTGTACATGCTGGTAATCTATAAAAAGTTCCTTCGTGGTACATCTTATTATTTCTCTTAGGAGGGCAGTACTACTGTGATATGGTAGAATGCAGACATCTGTATGTGACATTTCAATTTCGTGAAATAAGGCAGTAATTTCTATTCCTGTGCCTAGTGAAAACTGAAACGCTAGTGTTTAACAATGTGGCATCCTTTGGAAATCCACAGTACAGTTTACACCATCCACAACATGTATTTCTTGTTATTAAGTGCCTACTATTTATTTTTACTTCCAATGGATAATTTCAGATTTGTCATTCATTGCACATTGGTAGTTAATTCTACTCTACATTATTCCTGAGAGCTTAAAATCACTGAAATGACTGTCAATTTTCCACACAAGATGGCATCTCAAGAAAAAGACTCATAACCACTATTACAGAATAAAAACTGAAAATACTTAGTTATTCCACTATTAACATGCACACAGAACCAAATTCCAACTAAATCAAAAGTTTGTTATTGAAATGTTCAATATATTTACAAAATTCATCCCACATGGACAGTTGGAAATAGAAACATACTAGAATCTCAGTTTCACACAATCAGAAACTTACTGTATTTTACTTTACATTAAAAAACAATCACATTTATAGTCACATTTCGTTCGGAATTGCCAATGAGTAGCGAGTAATTAAAAAAATGTTCAAAATGAAATGACAGTTCCATAGTCTGTTAAAATAAAGATTCTGTTTATATAAACTTCCAGAAACGTACCTTCACTCATGATGTGAATGTACTCTTTTTTGATTGGAAGAACAATATCTGTTACAATGAGTGCTCCCTGCTCATTTGGTCCTGAACTGCCACCAGGTCTTAGTGTACCTTCTATTTCAAGTCGCTGAATTTCATGGAGTGCTGCCTGTCTACGATGTGCTAGAAACAAATTACAAAATTACAAGCAAAAAAATAAACAGTAGAACAAAAACATTCAAGTAACTATGAACTGTAAATATATACAATAATTCAAGAAATACTGATATAAATGGAGAAAAAAATAAATTGAAGGTTTGCAGTTACAAGTTCTCAAAATGATTTGTTTTTGTTTTACATACTATGTTTTTTAATCCTGTAGGTCCCATTCCAACAAAATTTTACATTCACAATTGGCAAAAATTTGGAAGATTAAAAGAAGAATTGCAGTTTCAAATAACCATGAATAAAGCAACAAGTCAGACAAGTAGTTATTTCAACATTTTACTACTTCTAAAAACAATATTAACAAAGCCGAAAAATGATTTTCTGTAAAATTATGCAAATTGTGGTACAGAGAATTGATTATTATCAGAACATACAAGGCTTTCCATGCATTAGTGCTAAATAGGAGCAAACAGTAAAAAAAATAATATATATATATATAAATACTCATGTTATCATTCCCACAAGTAATTACAGTTTTGCAGCATATTTTACAGCAAGCAGTTAACTCCAGCAGTATGCATGCCCAGAAACATTTACAGAAGTTATCCAAATTGCTGAAGTCCCATCTTGCACTAGGGCAGTTTCTTCCACACCAACCAATGGTCTACCAATCAAAATCACAGCCTCCTCTGATTTCCTCAAAACCGTCCATTGCCCAGCTCCTCAACATACCTCAACCTCCCCCTTTAAAACCTGCACCTCGCTCTCTGCACCAAAGTCCTACTCCCAAGCCTAAACTGTCAGTTATAAACCTATCCTCATCACCATTATCTGAATCCCAGCTCTCTGTACTCTCCAAAGGACTCACCTTCTCACCCACCCCCACATTTGACCATGCCAAACTAGTCCGTGACTCTCTATCGTTCTGCCGTACACTCCGCTGGCGGTATCACTTTGCCACTCATAGCAGTGAACAGGGATATCAGGACAACCTAGAACCAAGTCTAGAGAAATTCAAACCATCATCCACACTTGACCCTCCACCTCTTCCCCAGAACCATCCCCTCCAAATTTTTGAAGATTTCCTTTCCACCAGTTTGGCCTCTCCCACTTTCCTTAAATCTTTAGCAAACACCGATAATCTTAGCCCAGCTGAAACCCGTGCCAGAAAACAACTCTCCAGCAATTCAGATCTCATTATCCTTCCAGCTGACAAGGGCTCAACCACTGTAGTCATGAACAGGAATGACTATGTGGCTGAAGCTCTTCGTCAGCTATCAGACACCAAAACCTACTGCTGCCTATCGGAAGATCCAACTCCTGCTGTCAACAAAAAAATACAAGAATATGTACAGTTTAGTGGACCTCTCCAAGGTCTCACCCCACAATCCATTTCGCTTCTCACTCTTCAAAATCCACGTACACCCACCCTTTATCTATTGCCCAAAATCCATAAACCTGGCAATCCAGGACGCCCTATCGTTGCAGCCTACGGATCGCCAACTGAGCGCATCTCTGCCTTGGTTGACCAGTACCTACAGCCCATTGTTAATCAGCTCCCTTCTCATATAAAGGACACCCAGCACTTTCTCTTCCGGCTTTCTACCTTACCCACACCTCTTCCTTCCGACTCAATACTGGTTACCATTGACGTCACATCCTTGTATACAAACATTCCACACTGGCATGGCCCTCAGGTCCATGGAACACTTTCTGGACCAGCCGCCCTCCCAACAGCCTTCCTATGACATCCTTCCTCATCAAATTAGCCCATCTTATCCTTAATAATAACTACTTCTTCCTTCGAAGGCAACATCTATCACCAAACCTGCGAACTGCCATGGGGTACCCGCATAGGCCCCCTCTTATGCTAATCTGTTCATGGGCCATGGCTGGAACAGACATTCTCTGAGGAAGTCCCTCTCAAACCCTCATTTGGCTTCGTTTCAATTGATGACATCATTTATGATTTGGACGCATGGAGAAAATGAACTGCTAAATTTCTGAACCATCTCAATAACTTTAGCATGCTGAAATTTCACTTGTCCTACTCCCACACCCAGGCCACATACTTGGATGTGGATTTATCCTTCTCCAATGGCTTCCTCAACTCTTCAGTCCACATCAAACCCACCAACCTTCAACAGTATCTCCATTTCGACAGTTTGCCACCCGTACCATACCAAACGCTCCCTCCCCTACAGTCTTGGCATTCGAGGTAGTCGCATATGCTCCAACTGACAGTCCCTCATGGATTATTCAAACAGTATTTCACAAGCATTGATTTCTCGCAACTACCCTCCGGCTTTGGTGAACAAACAGCTTTCACGGGCAACATTACAAACCTACTCAGCCCATTGGTCATCCAAAACCCTGCAAAAACCAACCACAATCCAGTCTTGGTCCACACAGTACTACCCAGGCCTGGAATCCATCGGACAGACTCCTCCGGCAGGGCTATGATTTCCTACAAACCTGCCCTGAAATGAGATCCATTATTCTAAAATCCACCCTGCCCCTCCTAGAGCTTGTTTCAGCAGACCTCCTAACCTAAGCGAACTTCTAGTCCACAAACATAGTCTTCCTCATCCTAACAGTCAACCCCAAGGCTCTTTCCCATGTAATAGACCATGCTGCAAGATGTGTGACATACACCATGCTTCCACCACTTTCATCAACCCGGTCACAGGGGAAAGCTTCCCTATCATAGGACACGCCACCTGTGAATCCACGCATGTAATATACCAATTAACATGCAACCACTGCCTGGCTTCATATATAGGTTTGACCACAAATGCACTCTCCATAAGAATGAATGGCCACCGTCAGACGGTGTTCACACAGAACCCAAAGCACCCAGTTGCTGCCCATGCCATAACCCACGACTTGAATAATTTCAACTCTTGTTACACAGTCCGTGCTATCAGAGTTCTCCCTAATAGCAGCAGTTTCTCTGAACTCAGAAGGTGGGAACTTGCCTACCAGTACAAACTTGGCACAAGGCAACCACCTGGTCTCAACTTAAGATAATACCCGGTCATTATTATTAGTAGTACATATGTTTAACCTATTTTTTATTCCTCTCCTTTCCATTACCTATATTGAACCACCACTAACCTGAGGTGATGTTTACTTCATAAATATTTTTATTATTATTTTTATTTGTATAATATTTTATATAATTTTTTTTCAATTATATATTTAGTTCTAATTATATTTTGATCTTCCCACCAACCAGAAATTAGTTTGGATATTTATTTTTGCTCTGATTCACTGCCCCTCTACTTTTCCGATGTTTGAATTTACCCCCACCATTTTTCTCGACCGGCGGTCTTTCTGTGAGGCAATCTCCGGCTACACCCACCTCCCATAATGTTCTCTTGTTGACGAAGGTTTATTCCCCGAAAATTTCTTTATTATTTGTGTTTGTGTCTTTTCTGTGTGTTCGTGCCCCACATCTATCATCTAAAGGTAAGTGGTGGCTCATTTCCCTATCCTAATTTAATAAATTTCCGCTACATATATATAGACAGCACATACAAAGCGTTATAGTACATCTGGAAAACATTCATAAACACACACACGTAATTTCTGGCAATACCTCCCACCATGGCTAATGCAGTGGCTGAACACTCAATGTGGGATGTACGACAGACGTTTTGTGTGGGCAGTGCAGCAAGATCTGGTGTTGCGATATATCAGCAGAAGGATGATAGTGCATCTACTAACTAGAGATGGGTCACAAATAACTAAGCGGCTACAAATAACCGTTATTTTAAAATAACGCCGTTTAGAAAGTAGCGGCCAAAACGATAACTGGAGTTATTCAAATAACGGTCAGCACTTCCCTCTCTGACAGCACTGTAAATGTTCGTCAACCGCCCGCTACGAGTGCATCAGTCACCGCTTATTGCCTCTCTCACCGTTATTAATTGCAATAAATACCACTAGATGACACTACCATCGCAAAATAATAGTTATTAACTACGATAGCGATCACTAGAGGACACCACCTATGTAAACCGCTTTTTCCAACCTCTAACCGTTATTAACTGCGATAGCGCCCAACAGATGTCGCTACTGCTGACGACGTTAAATACTACTTTGCAGGTGTTATTTGCGATAGGGTCCAAAATTTATCATCTCTCTACGACTTAGTGACCATTAAACTGGTTTTCAGCATCCATCCTTCCATCAAAAACCACTTGATTATGCTTTTTGTTACAGCTGTGTAAATGTGTTATATCGTCTTTGCCAGTTGAAGGCGTTATTAACTTCGATAGCGGTCACTAGAGGACACCACCTACGTAAACAGCTTTTTAATACCTTTAACCGTTATTAACTGCGATAGCTACCAACAGATGGAGAAACCATCGAAAAGCGCTAGTATTTCCACAAGTCGATTAGTTTAAAACAGCAAATCATATTTACATTTCAAATTACTTTTATGTACGTCTGAACAACAAATTTCAATTGCAGCTGGTCTGTTATTGGGACACATTTACAAAATATGTAAAGTATGCTATACATATAACTATAGCCACACAAAACTTAATGCGAATTAATAGCCAGACTGAAAAATTGTTTACTTTCAGCAAAGTTAATCTTCTGTATTTGTTGCATATATTCATAAAAACTCATACTACAAATTCATTAGTTTCAAACAGAAAAATATATTAACACGTAATCAAAACTGCCAACTTCGCATTTTTTTTTTTTTTATTTATTTTTTTTTTTTTTTTTTTTTTATCGTACGTCCGTAAATTACGTTATACACAAACCGCTAAAGCTGGTCGTGTTAAAATTCTATATTAATTTATCAAGGCATCACTGCGACTTATTAAACAAATACATAAACATAAGTCGAAGGCGTATATAAAGTCTCCGACAGTTACTATGGAAGCCACTTATTAGGAAGCCGCTTATTTGAAAGCCGCTATTCGTGACGTATCATTAAACGCTAAATAACGCTAATAAGCGGCTTTTCGTGACGTCAGGGCCGCTATATTCGTCACATCCGGTTATTTGACATTCCGGCTTTTTTCAACAAGAGAAGAGCGTTTCTGAGCAGAGATTTTAGTCGCGTCACCACAGATATTACTTCAGAACAAAATAACTATACGTTATTTCTAACGGTTAAAAAAAGCGGTTAGATAAAAGAAGCAATAACTGAATAACGTATTACTGGAAAAAAGCTGTTTTGCCCATCTCTACTACTAACTAAATGTCATCAGCTGCAGCATATCGGTTGGAGCCTAAATGACTGGAAGTAGGTTGCATGGTCAGATGAGTCATGATTCTAGTTGGTAAGAACTGGTAGTAGGGTTTGAGCAGTGCAGATCCCTCAATGCCAAGCACCCAGGCTGTCACAAAGGCACTGTGCAAGCTAGAGGTAGCTCCATCCAGGTATGGACTATGGTTACATGGCATTGATTTTTTTTTTATCTGCTTAACGTTGAGGTCTTTAGAGTCGGGAAAGGATGGGGGGCAAGAAATGGGAAGGAATTCGGCCATGGCCTTTTGAAGGAAGCATCCCGGCATTTGCCTGAAGTGATTTGGGAAACCATGGAAAACCCAAATCTGGATGCCCGGATGGGGATTCGAACCGCTGTCCTCCCGAATGCGAGGCCAGAACACTAGCCGTTACACCACCACACTCGGTACATGGCATTGAATTGGAAAATTCTACTACTCGGAGACCATCTGCAGTCATTCAAGGACTTCATGTTCCAAACAACGATGGACCTAGAACATATCAAGGACTTGATCGAAAGGTCAGTTAGTGCACAATGTTCTACAAAGGCAACCCTTTAGCACATATGGAGGGTTGTAGACGAAGCATGAGTAAATATTTGTTCAAGGACTTTCAACGACTTTTGAGTCGATGCCATGACGGGTTGCTGCATTTTGCCAAGTAAGCTGGGATTCCACACAATTTTAGGAGATATCCCACGACTTTGAGCACTTCACCAAATAAAATGACAATAAGATGTATAATGATATACGGTGCAGAAGCCACAACAGACAACAATTAAAAAAAAAAAAATATTAAGAGCAATGACGATAACACTGATAATAAGTGGTATGTGTACCCCCAGGAGTACGTGAGGTTGCTTCAGAGGGTACAGGTGGTAATCACTAAGATAAGTAAAGAAATCACACAAACATTACTACCTCCAAATACATTTTTGGACATTTGATTTTTTGTGTTTTTTATTGGATTATTTTAATTCATTGCAAAAACTAGTTTCATATATTATTTATCATTTCAGTTGTCAGGGCTATGCGAGGTAGAACTCTTTCGTTAAGAGGTACTCAGTAAAAACTAATTGTGAACTACTGGTGTATGGAATGAGATTATAAGATCAATACATAAAGTTCAAAGCGAGAGACAATATACCTGTTAGTTGTTAAGAAAGTAGCAGAGGCTATTAAAATGCTGAAAGGAGTATTTTTGCAATTATTTCAAACGCACATAAAAGGGAGGTAAAAAAAGAAACAGACAACAGTCTACTAAGAAAAAGAGATGATACTCCAGGCAACTACAATCTTTGGTGATGTTAAAACTTCAATGCATATTCTGCAGTGTAGTTGCTAGCAAAGACAGCCAATTCAATAATCAAGTCCCATTAAATATTAAGTTATGCATCAAATTTTTATGAAAATAACTTTCTGTTGTATCTCTGTCAAGATACTTGAGCAAGTAGTAACTGTGTCAAAGGAAAATCAAAATAAAACAAAAAATAAGGTATTTGAAGCCCCAGAAATAATAATTCCAAATAATGAAATAGTACTAACTTGCTAAAAGCAACAGTCTTTCCCCTTCCACTTGTTCGCTAGAGCCAGAGAACTCCACAGTAGCACAGCACAAATTCAGAGCTTGACTAGCTTGAGATATTACGTTCTGCTGCTTGGTAACCTGATGAACAAACAAAATTTAGAAACAGATCCCATGACACAAAGCTTTCGCAGCCTGAAAAATTACTCACCTCATCCAACAAGGCAGAGACCTTGTTCCTCACAGTGTTTCTGTCATCAGGAGGAAACACTATACTTTCATCAGGATCATATGTCACATTCAATACTGGTTTTGGACTGCGCACAATCTGCCGAACTGGAGTACTCTTCAAGGCCTTAAAATGATAAATACTTGATTTCAAAACAGATCCAAAACTGTTTTAGCCAGTTCATTAATGCCATAATACTGTGGTGATTCAACCTTCCCGCTTAAATCTACAGTTTTTATACTGTATTTAAAATGTTGTTTTGTCCAAATGAATAGCAGATATTAATCCTTCTGTGGCAGGAAATAACATTTGAAACTTTGTGATAAACTTTACTGTGTATTTCAACTACTGCAATGAACACTCCTTAAATGTATGAGCCTACTGAACTTTTGGCAGATAATCTTTTACTTCAATCATCACTCACGACTATCAAAGTGGACAGTAACTGTGGGGTTAAGAAGGTAACCACCTCACAAAACAATTGATTTGACCTATAGGCCTATGACCATCACCGACAAGAAATACAAGAACTATCGAGAAAGGAACTTACATTTAGAAATAAAAACAAAAAACAACCAAATAAGAAAAAGAAATTTTATTATATACGAGGGTTGTATGATAAATAATGCCTCCACCTTCATAACTCCTCAACAGATGACAGCACTGGTATGCGGCAGGTACTGGCTTGTTCTGTAGACTCTTCTCTAATGCTCAAGTTGGCAGGAAGCTTTAGCATTGAACCGTTGTAGTGTTACAGTGTAAAGTATGGAACCCTGCGCAGATAGTCAGTCAATGCGATTTAAGCAACGTGCAGTCATTAAATTCTTGACAGCAGAAGGTGTCACCCCGAAGGAGATTCATCAAAGAATGCAAGCTATTTACAGTGATTGTGTCGATGTGAGTACTGTGCGTCGCTGGGTGAGTAAGTTTAAAGATGTTGAGGTGGGAACATCTGACTTGCGTGACAAACAAAGAGTTGGACGTCCTATGACAGCAACCACCGAGTTTCACAAGCAAAAAGTTGACAGACTGATTCAGGATGATCATCGTATCACCCAGAGACAAACTGCAAGCATAATCGGCATTTCACAAGAATGCGTGAGTCACATTATTGCTTTGCCTGGCTATCGGAATATCTGTGCATGATGGGTACCTCGGATGCTAACGCCTGAAATGAAAGCAAACAGAGTTGAAATTTGCCAGGAACTCCTCTCATGTTACGAGAATGAAGGTGATACCTTTCTCCATTCAATTGTGACAGGAGACAAAACATGGGTACACCAATACGAATCGGAGACGAAGCGCAAGTCTATGGAATATCGACACAAAGACCCACCCCACAAAAAGTAATTTAAAACACAGCCCTCGGCTAGAAAAATCATGGCAGCAGTGTTTTTGTATGCAGATGGTGTTATCCATGTTGATGTCCTTGAACGTGGGACAATAAATTTAGAGCGTTACATCACAACGCTGCGAACTTTTGAAACGACGGCTAACAAGGGTCCGAAAGGAAAAGAGAAATGTTTTCCTGCAGCTTGACAATGCCAGACCACACACTTCACGTGCCACCACAGCAGAATGTCAGGGACTGAATCTCACCACTGTACGGCATCCTCCATATAGTCCAGATTTGGCACCATCTGACTTCCATCTGTTCCCGATAATGAAAGAAGATTTGCGGGGACATCATTATGCTTCTGATGAAGACGTTGAGAGAACTGAGAGACTGTGGTTGCTGAAACAGAGTGTCGACTTCTTCCGTGATGGCTTCGGAAAATGAGTTCATCGTTGGCAGAAATGTATCCAATTGTCTGGTGATTATGTGGAAAAGTGAATATTGGTAATTAAAGAAGAAATTCTAAGGATTATTTCTGTGTTTGATTTATTGAAACATTCCCATTCAATCCTGAGTTATAACCTCGGATGCATTATTTATCATTCACCCCTCATACATTTAAAAGGGTCAGTCATAAACTATTTTTCTACATAGTCACCATTTAAAATGTGTAACTTATCAAATTATGCCCACAGTTTTCAATTCCATCTCTGTAGAAATCTGCTTCCTGAGATTTCAACCACTGGTTTACATTGGCATAAAGTTATGCATCACTGTCAAAGTGCAGTGTTGTGAGTCAGGTCTTCATCACTGGAAAGAGGTGGTACTGCTTGACACCAGATCTGGACTGCATGATGGTGATCAAACACCTCACATTCAAAACCATCCAAGAGCTGTCAGATATGATTAGTTGTGTATGGATGTGTGTTGTCATGAAAAAAACAACCGACTTGAATTCAGTTTTCGCCGACGCTTGTTTTGTATCACTCACCTTAGTTTTGACAATGTTTCACAATACCTTTCCCAGTTAATTATTGCACCACATTCGAGGAAATAAACCAGAATTACTCCCTCAGATTTCCAAAACAGAGTTGCCATAATATTTCTGGCTGACTTTTGCAAACATTTTACTGGTTTTTAGAAAGATCTCGTTTGCCCCCATCACGTGGACTGTCTTTTTGTCTCACAATTGACATGCTTTACCCATGTCTCATCTCCCATTACGTCATGATCGAAAAGTGTTTTACCATCCTTCTGATAGGCTAAGCTATGAGGAAATTCAGCAATGTGCTTTTTTATTTTATTTTTTTGTGGGTATTCATCAAGATTTTTGGCACCCATCTTGCACAAAATTTGTGATAATCACGCTCTGAAACAATTTCATGCAATTTTATGAGAGTTCCATAATTGTCAAGTGGCAATTCACAAATTTTATCATTGATTTTCAACATCAGTTCATCAGTCACAAGGCCAGGCTGACCTCTGCAGCCCTCATCATGAACATTGGTGTGGCTATTTTTAAATTGAATGCACGACTCCCTGACCCCACATTCATTCGTTATTTCATCCCTGTACAATGCACACAATTAGTGATGAATTTCAATTGGATTTAGGTTATTTTGTCAGTAAAATCTATCATTGAATGCATTTCACAACTTGCAGGATTTTCTATTGAACACACATTTCAGTAATTCATAACGAACAAAGTAGAAAATCAAATAATTGCACAGGCTTCCATAGTAGTCATAAGTATTATCTTGGTTCTCCAGGTGGAGCTGTGTTGATTTGTTGAAACCTAACGTTACGGCCATCGTGCTGTGGCCTTCATCAGAGGACTGAAATCGACGCGGCTCCACCCAGGGAACCAAGATAACAAAGTAGAAAATCATAGTCCACACACTACAATAGTTTGATGCATACTGAGAGTAGAAATGTTTTGACGCCAAGCCGGCTGATCCTTCCCCACCTCTCTCCATGCTAGGCACTTGTAATTTTCTGTGAAAATGTAGGATGTGAACTTAGAACCTCAATGCTCAGTAATAAAGCAAACTTGTGATATCCAAAATATTGGAAGTGATTCTCAACATGATAGGCATCTACTTCAAATTTATTTCAACATAAGCTGAAAACTTTAACATTGTCTTTTGCAATGATTGGGGACTTGTGAAAGATTTTTGGGAATATAAGTGAATCTGTATGTAGTGCTGACTTGCGATCTTCATTTAAAGGATTCAAATGTTCTGATGCCAACCTTAGGTTAAAATGCTGATACCAGTATTGACTTCTAAACGATTTTCAAGAATATACAATTTTTATTTACAGTGGAGCTTTTTTTAAAAAATTTCAATATCAACTTAAAACCAGTTATCTGTTGTGGGAATAATTAAGCGGATTGGCGACTAAGATAGTGAATTACTGCAACTTCAGATTATGGTATCAGACTTTAACATCAATGAACTTAGTATCAGCAATGGTCACAGCTTAAGAATTCTTTTCAACCCCAAGCAAAGAGGAAGACTTGTTAACAAACTCTTCCTCGGCAGTAACAATGAAGTGAAAGAAATGCCATGAGCCAATATTTATATGGAAAGGAAAGATAAATAGTACTAAACACTCACCAAAGCAGAAGGGAGGAGGGCAGCAACAACACAAAATAATATGCAAACACAAAAAACACAATATTTTGGGGTTAACACGAAATTATCAAGTTAAACAGAAACATGGGGCTGAGTTCGTGCGAAGTTTGCGGAGCAGAATTAAAATGACCGTTGAAGGTGGTGGGGCGAGCAACAATAATTATCACACATATTAATATCAAGATGGGACATTTTAAAGGAGAGAAAATGGTAATAATAGAAAATAATTTTTTAAATAAGGCCCCTATTTATACAAATCTATTGTACAGGCCAGTGATGGGCATAACAGAATGAGGATGGAAGGTATTATCTGAAAATGAGGGCGGGGGGGGGGGGGGGGGGGGGGCGCCTCACCTGCAGAATGTATTGATAGGCCAATTTCCACCTTGAGGAGTTGAGATTGGGAAATGGTATTTGAAAGTACTCTAATGGCTCTGTCTGTGATGCAGTTATTGAGGTCACAGATTTTGTGAGTTGAAATGGTAGACAATTGGCTCGATACATATGTTGCTCAGGATGCTAATGAACCAGGGAGCAGGAGAATTGTGTTATCAAATATTTATGAGATGTGAAACACACATTATGAATATCCAATATGTAATCTTTAATTGATTTGATAAATGAGCAGGTTTGGCAGTTATTGGAAGACCGGAGTATGGGAAAAGTACGTGTATGAATAAGGCATGTGTTGGTGATAAGCCATATATGGATACTGTATGAAGAATTTGTAGTAGTATGTGGAGAAGAAAGTATCCAGATGGAACGTGGAGGTAAGGGCATCAGTAAGATGTAGGTAAGCATACAAAGGACTGGAATAAGTTACTGAAGGAGACACTGAACAATTTACTTCAAACAATGCAGAATGTAAAGTAAAAAATGTGTAAGTAGATGTGTGTGAAATTATTAATAGGGCATACCACGGCAGTTAGTAATATTCAAAACATATTATTCTTTCTTAATTTTCAAACTAAAAGCTATAAAAATAGGCATTAAAATATATGATTGGTGATAAACATTATATACTCTGGACTTCTATTAAATTCAAAAATTATAATGCAAAAAAAAAGTAAATACATATTCAACTCTTGTAGTAATTTTCAACATACTATGTGACTAAATAAGTTTAGCACATACATTGTTCAACTAAAAGAAAATATATGATTCTCACACATATGTGCAAGAAATTAAGCTTGAAAGTAACAGGCATAGTTATGAGTTGAAACCAATAAAAATTATAATACTAACTTAGAATATATGAAGAGTTTATAAAATGCAAAACCAATCAAGTCAAAATCTGAAAAACTCTAATGTGATGATACACGGAAACCATTTGATCGTTATACCAAGTTATCATTCCATAAAATTTCCTCTTAAGAAAAACATCAAAACTATACATTTTAGGCAACTGTTTAAAAAGTCCGAAAATAAGCTGTGAAATACAAATTTTGTTTAATTATTGGTATAACAAAGTTATCATGTTGTCAAAAATCCACCTCAGATTCAGTTGGATATCATAACGACAGTCAAATTTCTGAAATTTCAGAACGTAACATTACCTTCACTATATCATCAATTATGCACAAAAAGACAATCACTTCAACCTGCTACAGGAGAGAAAAGGGGGCAGTGGAATGACAACTAAAAAATGATTTACTATTCACAAGGAGGCATCCAGCAACTTCACCCAACATTTTTTGGGGTCCACTGCTTTTACGGGTTTTACTCATCAAATCATCGTGAAATTTGGAGCTCCAGTTTTACGGCCGCATCCCCTAGCTGATGCCAAGCATTTTATATTTACTGTCTGGTCATATTATGTACTAATGGTGGAAGTATTGCAATCTGTCTGTAAAACATCCAACTGTACTCAACATTATGTTAAAGCGTATTTTTTGTTTGTGAAATGTAAAGTATATGAGACAGAGATTTGGGATTATCCTGGCATTCACCTTGATGGCTGCTGAAAACCACAGCCAGGACGGCTAGTAGCTGAGAGCCTGGGATTGTAACCGATTCTTTGAACCTCCCCGATCCAGTGTTAGGTACGTCATCAAAATGAGCCAAACTGGTAAATATTCACACACAGGCATTATTGGGTTCAAAAAAGTTAACTGTAACGAATGTTAAGGGAAATTTGGTAACAACTTCATGATCCATCTCTTTTTAAGTGAGTGGACAAAACTCGTCTATATTATAATTTTCCTGTTTTCAAGAAGTTAAAAATATGACCATAGAAGAATATTAAGTTAGATCAGCTAATAAAATGAAGACTTTATAGGAATGAAATGGGCTCATAAAAAGATGTTGAGTTTGTGATATCTGTAGATAATTCACAATTCTCTGATACAGACATTTGTGGAAGGATACCATAATGAAAATCAGTATTTGGATAATGGAAACAAAGATACTTCCGTGAGGCACTGAAAATATGATAGGATAGGGGGGAAAAACAGATAGCTATCACTTAGCACAGATTAAGGCAGGAGGGCGAGACGAACATGTAAAAACACAAAAACAAGTTGTGCAATATTTCGACATAAGTCTTAGTCATGCGAGAATGAGACATATGGCAGGGGAAAGATGTGGTCACATCCCAACCCGCCACATGAATGAAGTACAGGTGGAAAACGCAAGGTGGTGGTAGAATTGCCGGGAGGGGGGGGGGGGGGATAAGCTTGACCAGCGATAAAAGTGAAACAAAATAATCTTTGTGTAGCATAAGTTATAATTTTATTTAGATGAAGAACCAATCTGAATAACTGCAATTTTGGAAAATGGTGGGGAGCAAATGGATAGCTACAATGAGATTTTAGCTATGATACTCCTCACTAGAAACCATCACCTAAATCTCAATTTCTATATAAAGGAAACATATTGAAATGACATTGAATAAATGATTCTAATAATTACTTTTATCTCCACCCAGTATGTAAGTAATCTGAAAATATGTAATATGTATGACTGATAGCACTGTAAATTAAGAAAAAAAGTGTGTCACAAATAATTACATATTCCAGGTGTAATATAAAGGGATCACAACTTTTGACAGTAGACACTTCATGAAAACAAGGAGCCCAACATTGCAGATAAAAATTTAATGATTTTGATAAAATTAAGATATTAAAGTGGATTTAACATAATTCTCAATTGAAATACTATCCTAAACATCATGGAGAAAGTATTCTAATGATAAAAAAGTTACTTTGCATGCCTTAGTATTTATGTATGATGTTTCTTTAAATTATTATTGATAAGCAATAATAAATGATATCTGCCTGCAAAAATATTGAACCCCAATGTCTAAGCTAATACTGAAATTCCTAAAACAGTGAATTAATCTATTGGAGAAAAGTACTTTACTTATCCCTCTGACTATGCTGGTACTAGTAAAGGAATATAAATATTACAAAATCTTTCTGCATCCTGTCGGTTAAGAGACAAATCTCATTCCAAACCGGGATTTGAAAGGAGAAATTAATTGCTTAGAACATGAAGGTAGCTTGGAGTAAATATAAAAATAAACAGTACGCAAATTTGTAGGCTAAACATATGTTCATACAGAGTTCCCAGCAATGTAGAATTCAAGCTGTATATAGACATGCAGTATAATTTTCACAAATTTAAACCCGCATCATTCACACTGAGTGGAATGGAGGGAGTTACCTGAAACTATTAAAAGTAAGAAAGTTGAAAAGTAAAAATAATTTGGAACCACAGTATGGTCAACAGCTTATGTGATGGATGTCTGCATATGTTTATAAAATTTATTCATCCAACTTGATTCTAACAAACCGATTTAAGTTTTCTGCATCAAAATACTTGTGGATTATAAGTTTGCCTCATATCAATTAATCAACATTTTCATGGCCAAATTAGTCATTAGTAGTGGATTAAAATATTTTATCTACTCTCATTTAAAAATAGCAATAGTTAAAATTAGCAATACCCTTTCATCATCTCACAGAAAGAAATAAAACCATTTTTTTACTGATAAAATAGTAGTTTTCAAGGTATGATGGAACACTAGGCACTGATAACACCCCCTCATGTTTACATTTTACACCATGAGTCAAAAAAAATTTGACTTTTAATAATTATAAAAGAGATCAAGCTGTAAAAATGGAGACTTAATTCATCTGTTTCTTCAGCATCTATGATGCAAGAATTGTTCAACACTCCAAAATCAGTTAAAATGAGAAATCTTCATGGGTGTACATATGAAAAATTGATTGCAGATTTCACATTTGGAAGATAAGTAATTTTGCTTCACTGGCATCATAAATATCAAGCCTAATTTGTAATGATCTTAGAGGCAGCATAAGAATTACAAGTACACAGTAAATACTTATAAATAAATATCATCACTTCCCTGTAACCTTTTATATCAATCCACTGGATTGCGGGATAATCTGAAATGTTTCTCTGCGAGTCAAAGCACTGCATTATATTGCAATAAGAAATCTTACATTGACCTCCAAAATCATTGTGAGTCCACTAGGGTTCAAGCAGATCAGTAGCTTCTTGACTAGGAGGGACATCCAACAGCAAACTTCATGAAAAATGAAAGTGGAATTCAAACTGTACCTTTAGTGTAGAAAACACTCTCGGGATTCTAGCCGCGTCAAATAAAAGTCGACTGGCGACGTTTCGAGAGCCGGCACTGCTCCCATTGTCAAGCCCTGCTTAACTAACTAAAACTGCCTAGCGGTAGTCTCTATATAGGGCTACCGGGCGGGAGAGGAGGGGAACTCGCGCGGAGGGCGGGTCTGCTTGGTGACGTCATGTTCCGGTTGTTGTTATGCCCAAATATGGTCCGCTCCCGTGTGTTTCGTAATTGTTTAATAACTGGCCTCCATGTTTGACTTATGTTAAGTCCTTGATCCCGATTTATCACATTGTTATTAACTCTGATTTCAATTGCCTCTTTCACGACACTATCCCAAAAATTATTAGCATGGCAGAGGCGTGTCGTCTTGTCAAAGCACGGCTCATGACAGTTTTCAAGGGCGTGCTCTACTATAGCCGATTTTTCTTTCTGCCCCAACTTAAAGTATCTTATATGCTCTTTGCGCCTTTCATCGATCGTTCTCAAAGTCTGTCCTATATAGGAAGAGCCACACTCACAAGGAATTTTATACACTCCAGGGGCCCGGAGATTTATACAATCTTTCGGGGTTCGTAATAACTGACGGATCTTAGGCGGGGGCCGAAAGATGGAGCGGATGCCTTGCTTGTTGAGCAGCCTGGCTATTTTCGATGTCACCGCTCCGCAGAAGGGCAAAAAGGCACGTGGGGTTTCTCGTTCCCTGTCATCCGTTTTGTTTTTGTTTCTTCTTCCGATAATCGCATGTCGAATTTCTTTGGAACTATAACCATTGGCCCTAAACACGCGTTCTAAGTGTCGCAGCTCTTCTTGTAGATGCTGATTGTCGGATACCGACTTTGCCCTGTGGACCAACGTATTCAGTACGCCGCGCTTCTGAGATGGGTGATGAAAACTAAGGGCGTTTAGATAACGATCAGTGTGTGTGGGTTTTCTATACACACTGTGCCCCAACCTTCCGTTCGGCTTTCGACGTACCAATACATCCAGAAAAGGAAGTGCGCCTTCTTTTTCGATTTCCATCGTGAACTTGATGTTGGGGTGAACGCCGTTGAGATAGTTCACAAATTCATATAGAGCTGGTATCCCATGAGGCCACACGAGGAATGTGTCGTCAACAAATCTATAAAAACACTTGGGCTTTAAAGGGGCCGCGTCAAGAGCTACATGCTCAAAATGTTCCATGTAAAAATCGGCAATCGCTGGGGATAACGGGGACCCCATGGCCACGCCGTCCGTTTGTTCGTAATATTTTTCTTGGTACACGAAATACGTCGACGTGAGCGTGTGTCTGAATAATTCCACGAGTTTTTGGTCAAAATGTTCACTAAGTAGTTCGATTGTTTCCCTTAACGGCACCCGCGTAAATAACGATGTGACATCCAAACTGACCATGATATCGTCACGCTCTAGTCTCATTGTTTTAACCACTTCCACAAACGCAGCAGAGTTCTTAACGTGGTGTGCACATTTACCCACAAACGGACTTAACTGACGTGTGAGGTATTTGGCCAACCTGTACGTCGGCGAATCTATGGCACTAACTATCGGCCGCATCGGAGCATGCTCTTTGTGTATTTTTGGTAGGCCATACAATCTTGGTGGTCTTGGGGCTCGGACTGTCAAATTCTTCACTGTTTCTTCCGCCAATCCAGCTTCTTTTATTAAGATATTGGTTTTTCTGACTGTCCGTGCCGTGGGGTCGCGCGGAAGCACACGATATGCCTCATCATCTAAAACTTCACACATCTTCTGGTGGTAGTCAGTGTTTGTCAGAATTACTGTCGAATTTCCCTTGTCAGCTGGTAAAACCACGATTTCGGTGTCTTCCCGTAAAACACGTAAGCCGGCTCGTTCAGCTGCGGTCATATTGGGCTTAGGTGGTCTGGCCCTCGTCAGGATGCGCGTTGTCTCCCGGCGTACCTCTTCCTCTACCTTTAGTGGTTGGAGGACCCATACTGTGACACATTTACTTGCTGGACGAATCAAAAGCAGCTAATATTTCATACAATAATGGAGTGGAAGCAACGTCAAAAGGTTATAATATTAAAAGAATATAGAAAGTAAGCCAATCACAGAATTTACCACAGGTACACCTGTCGACCCTAACAGATCTGGCACAATGTCACTTTAGCAATGTATGGCAGTTCCAACCATACCATGGTATTAGCAACGCATGCAGGAACAGCAGTTAGAGAGGACAATCGCCCCCTCCCCCCAATTCCATGCAGTGAGTTCAGAACAGAAGACTGTAACCAGTTGGGCTCTCCTCTCTCTCAGGCTCAGATTATGCAGTATGTTTGTGAGCTTACAGGAAGTAGCTTACTCACTCATTCAGCATATTCAACAGTCAGTCAGCAAGCAGATCTGACATTACTGGGAGACTACAAGAGAGCACCACATAACGATACAGCTTTCAGCAAGCAGACAGCAATCTTACGTTAGGGAGCGTGCATAAACCACATAGCTCCATTTTAGCGTCCTGTAAATCCCCCTCCCCACGTAGCTTTTTTCTCTTTTGATTCCAGAATACATTTTGTACTGTTTTCGTCTGTCAGACTATTGTAAATTAAATAGGGAGACAATTAACTGAGGGAAATAAATATTCACATGCTGTTGTGAGCTCTGTTCCCCATTTTAATTGTGAAAAATATTATGAAAGGAAAGCTAAGTGGCCTGGCTCGGAACCCCCCCCCTCCCTCCCCCCACGTAGCCGAGCGTAGCCTTCGAACCAACCTCCCCCCCCCCCCTGGACCGAACCACGTAGTTTGTGCACGCTCGCTTACGGGGAGACTATGAGGCATGCACCAAACGGTTGGAGAGTGCTGATGCAAACAAGTTATACCATGCTAGAGATTTGTGTATTCATTTTTTTTAACTTATGGCATTACGCCTCGTAATGCGGGATGGGACTGGGGACAAGGAATGGGAAGGAATTCGGCCTTGACCTTTTTGAAGGAAGCATCCCGGCATTCGTCTGGAGTGATTTGGGGAAAACATGGAATACCAAAATCTGGATGCCCGGACGGACATTCGAACTGGCGTTCTTCCGGACGTGAGGCCAGAGTGTTAACCATCACTCGCCACACTCAGTTTGTGTATGTACATTCTGTATTATGTACTCTGTTAGGGAACCATAGTGTCCCAAAAAAGTAAAGTGTTGTATATTCAAAGAAATATTTGCTTCGAGTTTTGTCCTGTTGATCGAGGGTGTAAGAGATACAACCAATAGTTCGTTTTCTTTCTTACGCGACAAAGGAGTTACCAGATTTTTCTAAAAAAATATTTGTGTTGTTTTTATAGCCCTACTGTCTGTGTAAATGATGGGTTTTCTATCTCTATCCTTCCCATGTTATGATTAATATATTTTTGCTAAAACCGTTCTAGCGGAATGCTAGAAAAATGCTATAACTTTTAACTACTGAAAATATGTTTGTTATAGGTAACCTTCAATTGTTGAACTATTTTCACAAGATTATTAATGGCCTTCTAATATTTTATGCCCAGGAAGGGCTACTGCTATTAGATATTAGCACATATTAAATGCGTAAGAAAATGAGATTTCTTACATGGAAGTCCATGATACATGAGATATAAAGTGCAAATCAACAGATATTTCATACAAAATAATATTGGGCAGCAAAGTAAAATAATATCAATAGAACTCTATTCAAAGAATATTATAAATATGAAGTACAAATCTGAAATCATATATGGCACTATCAATAAACCACCTTTCCTATACTAAATATGCCGCAGTTTAGGTAAGAAACTAGTATTGCAGATCAAGCATTGTACCCCAATGTTTCTGTTGCCACAGTGTGACAAGTTCTAAGAGCTCTAGGATGTTTTGCTTCGAGCAAGTGAGAAGGGCTCCAAACTTCTAACTTTTAATAAAATTTTGACCATTTTTTTCCTTAAGTAATCACATTACTACTAGACATTAAAACAATAATTATAATAAGTACACTATCACTAGTTAAAGATTTATTTATAACCAGGTGTAAATTCAAGAATATACATAACTGTAACAAAGAAATTCTAAAACGACATGTGGAGTAGGATGCCACTAAATCCAACTTTTATCCTACCATGCACAATTTTAGATTGGTACAATGTGTTTATAGCAGTTTAAAAAAAATAAGACATTAACCTTGACACTTCTAATATATTGTACTAGTTTACTTTGCTGCAAGTATTAATCTGCACGTCACCGAAAATGTTAGAACCATTGATAACTTACATAGAGTATATCCTTTCCTTTCACAGCCTTTCTATAAAATGGAATTATTATTATTATCATCAGCCAATTCAATCATTTTCTGATGCGCCTTCTTAAAGTCATGATTTTTTCAGATGTGACTTGAGCAGTCTTCTCCAAGTCGCATGACCTAGCGCGATCCTCTGCCAGTTAACTCTGACAACCCTGCGTGTGTCCCATCGGTCTGGTGGTCTTCCTCTTGGTCTGGGGTGATCTCTTGGGCTCCATTCTAACACTGTTTTTGTCTACCTCTGGTTTTTTCGCGGTGCAATAAGGCCTGCCCATTGCCACTTCAGGGAAGCTGCCTTCTTTAAGATGTCTGTGACCTTTGTAACTGACCTGTCTGTTGCTCTTTTCTTGTCTTGTGTAATGGGAGTAAGATGTGTTGTTGCAATCATATAGCAACAACAACACAAGGACTCGGTAAGTTTGAGTCCTCTCACCTCTCTCACTCCAACTCCAAGCATATAACCTACTAGAGGTGCCCCTGTTAAACTGAGCAACCCAATGGAAGGTTCGGGTATCAACCCCAGCGGGAAGTTGGGTCAGCGAGCATATCAGTGCAGGAGGATCACCAATCCGTCACTGAAGCAGGCATGGTGATTAAGTTTCACACTTAAGAGTTCATGATGAGAGACATTAAGGTTAAATTTTCCAGAGTTAAAATAGCCCCACAATCGGATCTCCGGGTGGGAGCAGCTTTGATGTCCAAAAAAGTAGTTTTACCAACCGTAGATCTCAAACAATGCAAGTCTGTACCTACAACTGCCATTCAGTACTAGGTAATGAAAGGATTAAAGAAATTGAAGAACTTGGCAAGATCAATTAAATGGAATATAAAAATAAATTCTATATCAGATTAAGGCTGTATGTACCATGTTCTGCTGTCGTCTGTAGAAGCTAACAGTATGCATAAGAGGCATCTGCTGATCACCATCAACTACATGTGTCGGCAATGGACAGTTCTCCTCATCAGCTGCCTGTAACTGGCCACGACTGTACTTGAAGCTCTGTGATGAAGATGTGGTGGGGCTGTGGTGTTTCACAGGGCTCCTGTACTTTTTTGGACTAGAGGTGGGTGTCTTCTGTAAAGAACCAACAAAACAGAGACATACATTACCATCACTCATTAACATAAGTGTATTGGGTATAATTTGGAGACACCATCAACAATTCTCATTCCACAATGTAGTGGACATGTATGGTGTGATTTGTACTGACTGCAATTGCAGTACTGCAGCTATATTCAGTAACAACAGTCACAAAACTTTGACTGGTCCATATAGATTTTCTCAGATCTATGCCAATGGCTTACTTCCTATATCCAGTGAAAGCATAGAGTTACAATAACTTGCCTGGTACGTACTGATCATCTGAGATTTATACAAATGGCTTACTTCAATGTAGGAATAAAGATTTGGATAAGAAGACAGTACCCCAAAGTTTTAAAAAGGTGATGGAATCCAGAAAATGAAATACACGTCAGAAATTGTTTTGAACTGTTTAACCGGAGTTAAATAGCCAAACACTACATAGCAGTCAGCTGCAGCATTATCAGAAACTGCTGTGTATGAAGAGTTTACAGTAGCAGATAAGAAGTTATGCAGGGGATATATGAACTGTACGTGTGGTATGAAACTAAAACAGCTGGAGAAAAGCAAAAGTGACAATATGGTTATCTCATTATGAACCAAGATATTATAACAAGTAAATGATTGTGAAGGAAACATGTGAAAGGTAAGTAAATTTAATTAATAATTTCAGAGCTTACGCGAACTTTTTTTTTTTTTTTTTTAAATTGTCTTAGGCTTGCTGCCCTCAATTTTGAAAATCTCTGGCTTACTTCTTCCATTTTTTTAAAAAAATTACACAACTCGCAAGAAAAATATGAAATATTTTGAAGTGAATATTACTACCAAAGATGCTTAGAGATAAATTGTGATATCCTGTGCCATAAAAATTGAAGACATTTCTGTTAAAATATCTTCTGTTGCATTTTCCAATCTCATTGCATTAAAACGGTAACTAAGACTACCTGTGGAGACTGAATTTGTGCCTTTGTCCTTTTTGGTGGCGTGGGACCCTCAGATTCAGAATCTGAGTTTGAATTACAGTCGAGAACTTCATCCATTTCTTTCAGGACTGCTGATTCTGAGGTAGAGGGCTCACTTTCAGAATCCTGTAAAATAAAGCCAAAAGAGAGTAGTATGAAAATGTCAATTATTCGTAGTTACTATTAAAAAGTAAAGTTCCAAAAGTAGTTTTTCAAGAAGCACCAAATAAAAATTTATTTCAAAATACTGCCATTATTTACCTTTAATCCCTAAATCACCCTTGTGTTTTGTTACACCTTACATTAAACCGTATGCTTCCATTTATACCATTCCACTTTCTTACTTTAATGTATGTGTTTGCATACCAGAAAATCCTGCATTATCCCAATTTGAGTGCAATGGTACATATCCTCCTACTGTTAACCCAATTTTTTTTCTTAGTTATTTAGTGACATCATTAAGTTCAGGCAGCATTAGTTATGTTAAGGAATTAGTTCATGGAGGTATTTCATTAAAACTCTAAGAATTGATGGTTCCATATAAATCACTTTTCAACTCACCTCAGATTGTTGTGGTGACTTGTTAATACCAGCAGCATGAAGAATTTCACGTCCAAAACTAGTATCACCTATGTTGCTGCACGAGTCATTACTTTCTGAACTGTAACAGAAGATTAAATGGAATTTTTTTTTTTAAAATAACCTTGTGGAGGATTTTCGATAAATATTTGATTTGCTTATTGACAGTTACGAAGAATAACTGTTTCTTTCTAGCTAAAGAGATTATTAATAGCTACCTTGCACTGTCCTCATCAGGAACTTCACTTTCCGTTTCGGTGCATGTCTCAATGTCAGAAAGGCAAGGGTACAATCTGCCAGGCTTTGGATCACCAATATTAAATCTCTTCACCTCACCAAGAACAGGATACTGTTCTTTTGGATTACCTAGGGGGTAAAAAAAAGTTTATTCTGATTACTAGCCATCTCTGGAATATAGATGGAGAAAATGTGTTAAATGTACAAGCTTGAAATGAAAGCAATGTAAGAACAATATACTTCATGTGAAATCCAGATAAATATATCAAAATTGGGGGAGGGGGAGATATTTGATATGAATGGTGTGTGACTAGCCCATACCTGGACGCAAGCACAATCCAAATCTCTGTCTTACACCATAGGCTTATGAACACATAGTACGCATAATGGTTCGTGATCATTAGCAAGAATTTAGTCAGTTATGTTCGCACCATGTGCATTCTTACAATTAAATAACCAGAAAAGACCAAGAGAAAATTATTTTAAATTGAAAATATGTCAGAAGTACATTAGCACAATACTGAAATAACAGTAATAAAATTCCACTTTTGCGGTTCAATCTGGCATATCTTCTTCCGAGGCTCTGCTAATTTTGAAACCAATTTCCATTTATTATCAGCTTGCTAGGCCTGTTGTAGTTACAATGGATGGAGCAGATGTGTTGTCTTCCGCCTGTAAAATGTGTGTTTTATTATATAAGTGAACTTTTTGTGAAGTGTGTAGTTTGTTAGGTGCAGATTGCAAAATGCCCCAGTATTTGTCCAGATAATTGTGATAAACTGTCTAAAACCTGCAATCAGGTTGGCTAGCATGCACAGCCCAAGCTTTGAACCTAGGCCTGTTGTACTTCCTTTATACAATGTAGTGGTACTCTTAATTCATGCAGTCACAATTCACATTTATTTATCAAATATCTATCAAAAATTAGATAGGATAGGGAAAATAAACAGTTACCCATCACTTACCACAGATGAAGGCAGGAGGGCGAGACACGTAAAAACACAAAAACAAAAGAATTACACAAAAACAAAAGAATTACACAATATTTCGACTTTTTAGTCTTACTCATGTAGGAGGCGAGACATATGGCAGGGGGAAAGATGTCGTCACATCCGAGCCCGCCACATGAATGAAGCACAGGCGGAAAACGCGTGGTAGTGGAAGAATTGCCGGGAGGGGGGTGGGGGGGGGAGGGAATAGGCTTGACCAGCGATAAAAGTGAAACAATGAATATAATGTCTGTGTAGCTTAGTTCAAAAAGTTATAATTGAAAATAAAGGGAGATAGAAGAATTTAAAATATATATATACAAAAAATAAAATAAAGAGGAAATATATATATATATATATATAAAAAAATTAATTTAAAAAATATATATATATAAATAACCGACTGTAAAATGAAATGAGAGATAGCAAGTGACAGGTTTAACGTAGGTTTAGGCCAGGGGTGTGTCTGGTGTCAAGGATATGTTGATAGGCTAGTTCCCATCTGCGGAGTTCTGAAGGGGTGGTGGTATTTGGAAAAACTCTAATAGCTCTGACTGTGAAACAGGTGTTGAGGTTGTTTGAATTATGGAAGTTCGCATGAATTGCCACGGGATGGTCTGGGTTGGAAGTATAAACTGTTTGCCTGTGGCCATTCATTCTGTAGGAAAGTTGTTGAGTGGTGAGACCAATGTAAGAGGCAGTGCAGTGGATGCAGGTGAGTTGGTAAATAAGGTGAGTGGTAGCACATGTGGCATGTCCAATTATAGGGAAAGATTCGCCTGTGACAGGATTAGAGTAAGTAGTGGTGGCAGGGTGCATGCTGCAAGTTTTACAGCGGGGTCTGTTACACGGGAAAGATCCCTGTGGAGGTCTAGGGGAGTCGGCAGGTAAATACTTGTGGACCAAGATGTTGTACAGATTGGGCGGTCTGCTGAAGCAAGTGCGGGGAGCAGTGGGTAGGATTTTGGGAAGGAGGAAACGCATTTCAGGGAAGGAACGTAAGAAATCATGCCCACGGCGGAGTATCTGGTTGACAGATTCCAGGCCAGGAAAGAACTGGGTGACAAGTGTTGGACCACGGTCAGCTTTAGGAGGTGCAGAACGTGGGTTGTGGGTGATGGCACTGGGAAATTTGTTTTTCCACCAGATCATGGGGGTACTGGCAGGAAACAAGGGCTTGGGATAGTTTTTGGGAGTAACTGGAGATTGATTCATGATCAGAACAGATGCGTCTGCCAAGGATTGCAAGGCTGTATGGGAGGGAACGTTTAATGTGGAAGGGGTGACAACTGTCAAAGTGTAGGTATTGTTGTAAATTGGTCGGTTTAATGTGTACTGAGGTATGGAGGGTCCTCTGTCGTAGGGTGATATCTACGTCAAGGAAGGTGATACAGGTGTGGGAATATGACCATGTGAAATTGATGGAGTGATTATCATTTAGTGAGTTGAGGAAGTCTAGGAGGTGGTCCTCCCCGTGGGTCCAGATCATAAATATATCATCTATGTATCTGAACCACACGAGGGGACTAAGGGGGGAATTCTTCAGAAAAATATTTTCCAGACGGCCCAGGAAAAGGTTAGCATAGGACGGGGCCATGCGGGTACCCATGGCAGTGCCGCGTATCTGGTGGTAAATCTGGGAGTTGAAGGAGAAATAGTTTTTGGAGAGGATAAAGTTGGCAAGGGATATGAGAAAGGATGTTCTGGGAAGACTGTTTGGAGGGCGCATATCCAAGAAGTGCTGAAGGGAACTGAGGCCTTCAAGGTGGGGAATATTGGTGTACAAGGAGGTTACGTCAATTGAAACAAGGAGGGAGTCTGGTGGTAGAGGACTGGGGACTTTTGACAGACGTTCCAAAAAATGTGGTGTGTCTTTGATGTAAGATGGAAGGTTCTGCACAAAAGGTTGGAGGTGTTGATCCACCAAGGCTGAAATTCGTTCAGTGGGGGAACCATAGGCCGCAACTATAGGTCGTCCCGGATTGCCAGCCTTGTGTATCTTGGGGAGAAGGTACAAAGTAGGTGTGCGGGGATTTTGAGGGGTGAGAAGGGATAAGGATTGTGAAGAAAGACCTTGTAAGGGGCCTAGGAGGTCCAGGAAGGAGCGAATTTCGAGGCAGATGGAAGAGGTGGGATCTGTGGCATGTGGACGATAGGTGTTGGTATCAGAGAGCTGTTTAAGGGCCTCCGCATCGTAGTCACTGCGGTCCATGACCACGGTGGTGGAGCCCTTGTCTGCTGGAAGGATAATGATATTTTTGTTATTGGACAGTTCTCTCATGGCCCGGATTTCAGTAGGGTTGACGTTATTGGAGTTGGGAATAGAGTTGAGGAAAGATTTTGAGGATAAGGTCGATGTGAGGAAGTCTTGGAACAGAAGGAGGGGATGATTTTGGGGAAGTGGAGGAGGGTCAAGTTGGGATGGTGGTTTGAACTGCTCTAAGCTGGGCTCAATCTCACCTCGGCGGTTGTCACTCTCCGTTGTGGTAGCAAAGTGATACCGCCAGCGGAGTGTGCGGCAGAAAGCAAGCGAGTCCCGGACCAGAGCAGCATGGTCGAACTTAGGAATAGGCGAGAAGGAAAGTCCCTTGGAGAGGATAGAGAGTTGTGGTTCAGACAAGGATGTGGACGAGAGGTTGACCACTGACCGTTGTGGTGTGTCTATAGGTCAGGGCAGTGGCACGAGGGATGGGTGGTAATGGAGGTGGGTGTGGCATATTAAAAATGTGGGCAAGACATGGGACTTTGGCAACCAGGGGAGGAGGTGGTGTGTGCTGCCTATGAGAAAGGTTGTTGGTAAGGAAGAGACAGGCCTAAAACAAGGTAGCTTTTCAATAGATTTGATAGCTTTAGCAGATGTTTTTGTGCACATTTCTGTTGCAACTGTCTGCACTCTGTGAGAATTTGTTTAAGATGTTGAGTTGGGGAGGGATGCATTAGACAAAGAATCTTGTGGAAAGAAGAAAGTTGAATCGAATGTTGCTGGGCTTTTAGTAGATATTGCTGGAGAACAATATGGGTGAGAGTAAGCGATTGTGTGAAACGAAAAGCATGGAGAGTTTGGTGGAGTTGTGGGTGGCAACCGGAGACTGGTAGTTTTATTGTCAGGCCATTGGGGGGTATGTTGAAAGAGAGGCATGATTGAAGGAAAAGTATATGGGAGTGGAGTCTAGTGAGGTGGATGGCATGAAAACGGAATTGTTTCAAGTAATGGTAAATTGGAGACATGATTTTAGAGAAGTTTATGGAAAGAACAACAGCACACCACCAGTTAGGAAGATAATGATCAGGTCAGAGAGCCACAATGAAGAGGGTGATAAATAAATAAATAAAAATAAATATAAAAATGGGGGGGGGGGGAATATTTGGAAATTTCAATTTAAGCGGCCACAGGTACAACAGAAAAATCAATTTTATTATTTAAGCAGTGCCAAAAATCGCCGGAAAAAAAAATTATTATAAGAAAAATTATAAAACCAGTAAACAATAAGAAATGTAGTGCTTGGTCACTACACCGACAATAAACTGAGCAGGCAGATAGTGAAAACGGTGGAAAAAGTGTGTTTACTGAAATGCCGAAAAAAAAGGTGAGGTTAGTTAGAACGGCGCCGGCAGTATTGATACTAATTCCGGGAAAAGCACAGAATAAGGATAGGAAAAATATATATGTGTATTGTTTAGTAGCCCAACAATACCCGGGAAATGAAACAGAATAAGAAGTGAAACACACGCGGTAACCGTAAGAGCGGGAAGAAAATAAATATTACGAAAAAAACGCGAAAATTTTTTTACACGTGAGCAAAAGCAGTTAATGTGATACAAAAAGTTACTAATACAACGGAAATACGCATACGTTTAAAAGGCATGTGAATGTTGTGGAAAAATGTACATTAAAACGAAGTTCTAAGGAAGGAATACGCAAATACAAGTACACAAAGAGCAAAGATGTAAATAAAAAGACGAAGAACACCGAGATAGGAACAAAAAAAGGACAAAACAAGAAGGAAGTCCTATCCTATCTAATTTTCAGTGCCTCGCGACAGTTTCTTTAAATATCTACTATGTCATTATAATTAGTATAACCCTCAATAACTAGTCATGAACAATGTCAAAACAGTGTAAATCCATGCAACATTTTTTTGCAATTATTTATCAATATTTTATAATCTTATAAGAACTTTTTAATATTTGAATTAATATTTATGCTGTCCCACTGACCATACTGGCATTACTTGGAGACTGGATTATTACGACAAAATGTATTAAAGTGCTCAAATTAATTTTAATACTTTTGGTCATTCCTTATATTTGTAACTAAGTGTTGCCTGCAACATCATTCACATGGAGCTTTAAAGTACGGATCTCAGTCTTAAACCAATTACGTTATAATTAATACATTACCAGCGAGAGGGGGAAAAACAAAATAATACAATGCCACTTGTATGCTGAAACCACAATTGATATTTTTACTGCTGGAAGTAATTAAATCTGACCAATAGATCAACTTTCATACCACTGCTGAAAAAGACGAGCTATCGTATAATCAGTCTGATGTCACACATACTCAAAATATTTCAGTGAATCATACACACCCGTATTTACAAGAAATATGAATCTCATATGGATGAGACCCAGTTTGGCTTTCTAAATGAGCTTGGCACATGTGAAGCACTCGTTTCCTTAAATGTATTAGTGCACAGGTGCAGGGACATGAATGTTGATGTGTATGCCTGTTTCATCGACTATAAGAAAGCCTTCGACTGCGTGAGACATGAAAAGTTGGTAAAGAATTTGAGATCAACTGGTATTGACCAAAATGATTTACGTATTAAGGAGCGTCCATAAACGGCGTAGCTCCATTTTGGCTTCCTGTGAATCCCCCCTCCCCCCCCCCCCCCCCCCCACGTAGCCCGATGTGGCTTTTGTCACTAACCCTCCTTCACCCCTGCGTAGCACGCTGCCTTTTGATTCCAGAAGACTTTTGTACTGTTTTCTCTCCTCAGACTACTGTAAATTACATACAGAGATAGGAAATAAATATTCACATGCTGGTGTGTGTTCTGTACCTCATTTTAACCGTGAAAAATAATATGAATGGAAAGCTACATGGTGTGGCTCAGGAAGTTACAGGGGAGAAATCAGAGTGAAGTTGTTGACATAAAGCATATTTCATGTATATTGCATATTGTTATCTTAAAGAAACTAAAGTTAACTGCTATGGACAAAATTGAGCCACTCTATCACACTGTATGATAAATAAGATGTGTATCAAAATTTATTTTCCTATTAAAATTGAAGAAATTGGTAAAACAAAGACTAGACAATCAAAACTGACAATTTTCCAAACTTGACAAGCCAATAATGTAAAAAAGTTCTATACTACAGCTAAGATCAATATTACATCTTAAAAAAAAGAGTAATGAATTATTTAATTGACAAATTTTACAACACTCCTTCAGAAAGTTAAATGCTTACAGATTCAAAACTAAATTTACAACTCACTTAAATGCTTCCTGACTGCTGAAATTGACTGGCTTGCATTTTCAGAAACTACACTGTTCTGTTCAGTTTTGCTTGATAATTCATTTCCTTTAAATGCAGATGGTTTCAGATGAACACTGTGGACTGTGGGTAGCTCTGGTAACTGTGGCAGTGGAGGTGGAATAGGCGTCATTCCAGATGCAGAATGTACCTAGAAGGAATTTCAGTTTCTAAAGGATACACACAATGACCACTGCATAATTAAATGATTATCATTTCAGTTACCTCTGGATAGGTGTTAACAGGAGCATCTTTGTTTGTGGAATTCTCCTTGGAACTATTTGTTTCTGATCCTATTTCCTTGTTCTTGTTCCAGCGATTCAAGAGCATTTCCATTTCCTTCTGTCGTTCAGAATGAACAGTACGGAGAATTGAATTATCTTGTGATCTGAGTGCACCAGATTCAAAAAGTTGTTTATTTGCTAGAACTTTATTTGCTGGGAGGTCTGAAAAAAACATAAAAGTCATAAGATCAAGTTGTTTAACCATTAAAGGATGAAGCTATAAGAAGAAGAAAGATCTTACTATTCTTTATTGGTGATGCCTTCTGGGATTCATCAACAAGTTTCTCAACAACTCCAAAATTTCCAAGTCTTGTCCACTGTGTAGAGATGCTCTTTCTCTCAGGTGACAATTTTCTGCTGTATACATTTTCCTCTTGTTTCTTATTTAAAATTTTTGCTGGCACAGCCATTGAAAATGCTGCCTTAGGAATGAGAGCCTCTCCTTTATTTCTTTCAAACAGTGCCAACCGTTCTGATACTGACATTTCTGCAGGATCTTTAATCAATTTTCTTTCAGGACTTCCTGATTCAAAAACTGCAGCTTTCTGTAGCACAGATCCCCTTCTTGGAGAATTTCCAGATGCAGACTCAGCCACACTTCTCAACCCCATCTTAGGTTGATCATGCTTTTGGGGACTGAGTCCCTTCTTCCAGTTGGTTACCTGTTTTTCTGGAGAACTATTAAGCTTGCTGTTTGGGCTATGGAAATTGGATATCCCCATAACAGGACTTCTAAACATTTTTGTGTCATTAGAAGCAGAATTTGTTTTCACTGGGCTCTTATCATTAGTATCTACTATTTCTTTAATATCATTCTTTATTCCAAAGGACTTTGTTGCAGACTTGCCAGATGTGTTGTTGCCATCCTGTGAAGAACGTTTGGAAAAATGATAGACTAGACGAGCATTAGAGACAGTGCGTGTAAATCCTTGAGCTTCCTGCAAAAATGAGACCGAAGAAGCACGTTCTGTAACTAAGCAGGCCTACCATCAGTTGGGAAATAGTAATTTCATTGTTTAAAAAAGTACCAGAAATATCCCAATGACCATACTGTATTGCTGTATCAGTCTCATTTTTAAAAAAAGTAACTTAAGATAAAAATTTTATTAAAAAAATTTAATACATTAGATAATATATTTCATAACCTGTAAAGATGAAAAATATTTACCAAAGCCTCTAAGATGGCCTTGTCCCATATACAATTCTTTGTCCCCTCATTATTCCTGGAAACACCTACATCACTTGCTTCAGAAGATTTGGAGACTGAAATAAGTTTTGGTTTTGGCATTTCAATCTCCTGTGATTTATTTGTTTCAAAATATTCTGCTTTTTTAATTAAAGTTTCCTTAGCTTCTGCCTTTTTAAGATGCTTAGGTTTGTACTCAGTTTTAGCAACAGTCAGTCCCTTGGAAAAAAGACTTAAGTAAACAAAATGCAGTAAAAGAAGGTTTGAAAGTATAATTCTTATTACCTTTGATTATTAATTTTTTTACTACTACAGATAAATATTAGTACACCAAATAATAACTGACAACATTACATGTAAGAGCTAGTTTCTTCCCAAAGTGTAATACATGGAAAGTCACCAGAAAATACTTGTGCATTCTTAGCTAACAAACTTGAATACCTCTCAACAAAAATGATTTAAAAGTAACTAACCTTTGGTTCATTAATAGCTGGATGACTCAAATCATCTTCCCATTCATTTATGGTATTTGCCAAAGCTGCTAATCTTGCTAGCCTTGTGGTACTTTTCTGAGCTTTAGGCGCTTCTTCAGATTCTGCAGAAAAAGTTTCTTCTGTTCGATGAACTGGTGAAGAAATTGTACAATCTGTCCCTAAAAAAAATCAACTATTTATGACAATGGTATAAATACAAACTGTATTTATATTAATCATAGTGTACAAATAAGATATAGTGAAAGTGTAATTTTAGCAACAATTGTTTAGAAGCCCACTGTAGCAAGCCGTGATATCATTTTGTAGTTTGCAAGCACAAATATATACAGACCAAATCCCATTTCAATAACTTCTCACACTACAATGCCTATTTTTCTTTCTAAGTAGCTAAACATATGTAAAGTAGACATTTACATGTGCACAGTAAGTGGATGACGAATTTTTGTTCATAAATCAAATTTTAAAATGTTTATTCTAGTGCTTTGGGATATACGATATATTTAGTCTTTCCGCCTTCTACTCAGAGGCTGGATACGAAAATTCTGTGTTTTATCCTTTTTTTTTTTTATCAGAATGTCAAACATTCTACATCACCACCACTTTGGCCAATTTCCTTAGTTTTCGATATAAATGCGTAAAAACATAAAATTTGCACATGTAAATTCGTTTTAAGATGGGAGGGAGAGCAGGTTAAGTTTTGTGAAACATTTGTAAACATTATTTTCAACTTATTTTAAAACATACGTGTGCATAGTGCCTTTGAGATAGGATATAAGCTGTAGATTTGTATATCACCACAAAAATTTTAAAACAATTTTTAAATTTCAAGTTCGAATTTGTTGGTCAGCAATAGTCCAATCAGAATCATTCCAAAGCCGTTTGAAAGGAAATTTATTGGCTCTCAGAATATTGCTAATAACTTTGGCTGATTTCCCTTCTGTTTTCGAGATATTTGCAAAAAACTGAATGGTTTCAAATGTAAATTTTGTTTAAATAGGGTGACAGGAGAGAGTGGGTGGGTTTTTGTCAACCTAAGGTACATAGCATTTTTCTCTTTGTTTTAAAGTATACATGACAAGTGTTCCATCGAAAGCTGATAAAAACTATGGATATTTTCAAAAAGCCATTTCATTTTTCTTAAGTATCATCAATATTTATCCACTTTGTAACATAGTAAGGCTTATGAGCCATATTTTTTTAACAAAAGAAGTTAGTAAAGTAAGTTTGTTGAGTATCTCATTTTGGATCAGAGCGAAGCAGACTAGGCCATTTAATTGCTTTTATAGATAGTGATACAAAAGAGAATACAAACATTTTGACATGGGGGAAAATCTAGAAGGAAAGTTATTAAGAGAAATTGATTGGGATTGTGACATCATAAGCAGTGAAACTTGGTGACATAAAGGAAACAATGTAATTTCAGCTAAATACAGTGGAGGACGTAATTTAGGAATAAGCTTCACAGAGCCCATAGGAGGAGATAACTTAAAACTTGAATTGTGAATAAATTAGACAAGCATACACTTAATACTGAAAAACGTTTAAAATATAAAAAGAGGCTGGTATAATGTAAGCAAAACTTGAAGCCGTAAAATTAAATCATAGGGAAAACGTGAGTGGTCTGAAATTTCAGTGGTTAAGGCAGTTGCTTTCAAAAATTCGCTGCTCCGGTCCCGAGTTCAAATCCCAGTGGGTGCAGGAATTTTTGAGAATTGTGTTTGGTCATATGGGCTATGCCAGGTTGCTCTGTAGTTCTCACCGATAGTACTGTTAAAAACAGGCATTTTAAAGTAGTATTTGTATTGAAAAAGAAAAAAAAAATATTTAACAAGAGAAAAAGAATTTGAAAGTTTATTCAACATGTACTTATGACGTAATCAGCAGCAAAGTCAAAGTGAGCAAGGGGAGCCATTTTTAGGGGGTTAAAGAAAAGTCCTTTATTTAAATGGTAATGTATTGTCAGCACCAAGGAAGACTTCCCGACGAAAATTTGAGCTCGTAAATAAATTCAACTAACCTTTTTAGAGTAATAAATAAATATAACTTTAAATAAATTAGAAAGCTGAAAATATGACTAAATGATAGCTAACCCTAATACAGTAACAATTTGGAACTAAAATTTAGTTTAAAGAGTGAAAATCTGAATTTTGATGTTTAACCTTGAAGGTTGCATCATTGACAAATATAAAAACAGAATTAGGAAACGGGAATTTGTTAAAAGGGATTATGAATGGTTAAATAGAGCATTAAATTCCAAGAAGATTAATACAAGTCCCATTTAAAACTATATTTAATAAGGAATTTTCTGAGGTTCAAGATTTCCTCCTGGAATGAAGGAGCGAAATTGAAAGAAAACCACAATTTCAGGAAATTAAACTTTCCAGCCAAATAAAGATATCCACAGGGCTGAGACACATGTCAATCTAAAGAGAAAACTAAAAGGAATCTAGGGGAAAAAGGTGCGAGTTCTTTCACAAGGGATTAAATATTTTTAGATACACATAAATAATTAAATAATTATCCCTCACACCTAAGAAATTAATAATGGCTAAACAGAGTTTTAACAATAAAACTATCAAAGATTTAAGTTCTTGAAATAAACCATCCTACAAAATGGCAAAGTTTCAGGAAGGTCTGAATAACAATAATGACGGGGGATTCCAAAAATTTTATGTTCCCACAGCAAAAACGTATTTAAACCTGCAATTTTCTTTTCCCAAGGTTAGAAGTTTAAAGAAGCTCATATGTGACACTTCATTTCATGATAAGGAAGTAGCTACACTTTGAAAATTTTCAATCATGTAACTTTTCAGAACTTTGAATATTCTCTGGTAACACAAACTTTCAGTGATTCAATGCAACATAAGAAAATTCTCAATATATCTAACAGTTCTTTTAAGCTCACTTTAATGGGGTTGCAATTTAGCCTAAGTCATGTCAGCGTACATTTTTTCAAAAAACAACCTCCAATCTTCTTTGAGTTTTGGAAGCTGATTTAATATTATACAATGTGATCTATACCAGTTTCAAATTCCATAATTTTGAAAAATGTACAGAATGCATTTATTACACTGATTTTTATTGTTACGGAACATCTTAAACCATAGGTTATTATTATTATTATCGTTGAGGACCATCTCCAGTTTCCCGGGTGTGGTTTACGAGCCTTGGTTATTATAGACGATTGTTTTCCACCTTTTCCTGTCCAGAAAGGTTTCTCTGTCTGTGATGTACTCCCAATTCCAGCCTCTTCTCTCTACGTCCTCCTTCAGTTGGTCTGTCCATCTTCTTCTTGGTCTTCCCACTGGTATTTTGCCCAGTATCCTTTTTTCCAAATAAGTTTTTGGCAGTCTTTTACTAGTCATTCTCTTCACAAGCCCAAACCATCGAAGTCTAGATGATCTAAGTCTCTCTTCCATGGATTCCCTTAGCTCTAGGTTTGATCTAATTTCATCATTCTTTATGCGGTCAAGTCTAGTTTTCTGGAGGGCCGTTCTAAGAAACTTCATTTCACATGCTTGGATCTTGCTAAGGTCCCTTGATGTTAGTGTGCATGTTTCCAAAGCATATGTGAGAATAGGAATGAGATATGATTTGTACAAGACAATTTTTGCTCTTCTGGGAACCTTCATGTCCCATAGTAAGCCTCGCACAGTACTGTAGAAGTTGGCTCCTTTGGTTACTCTACTCACTATTTCTAACTCACTTCTACCATTATTGGCAATTATGCTCCCCAGGTAGCTGAATTGGTCAACAACTTCAACTTCGTGGTCTTTTAATTTTATATGACAGTCTGTATTCTTTCGGCTTATTTTTAGTGCTACAGTTTTTTTTGGATTCAATTTCATTCCATATTCTTCAAACTTATCATTCCACATCTTCAATTTGTTTTGTATTCCTTCTTCTCTTTCATCCCATACTGCTACATCATCTGCAAACACCAGTGCCTGTAGATCTCTATTGAATGTTCTTTTTAGTTCTTTTAAGATGTTATCCATCACCGCTATGAACAGAAGGGGTGAAAGGGCACTTCCTTGTTGTACTCCTTTGGTTGTACTAAACCATTCAGAGTAACCATCCCCAACATTGACACAGCTCTTGCAGTTATTGTACAGCATTTGGATCTTTCTTATGAGGTACTCTGGTATTTCAAGTTTTCTTAGACTTTTCCATAGGTGTCAAACTCAATTTTGCAGAGGGCCGTATATTAAATTTAGAATGTGTAGGTGGGCCAAATTCAAATAAAAAATGTACTGAATTATAACATTTTATTTATTTAATTGTATAGTATGTAATATACGGTTGTTAAAAATCATAAAAGAGGTTAATTATTTTGAGCTCGATATCCAGATACCTGATTTCTCTTGTTTTTGACAAGCTCATTAATGTCAGGTATCATATGTGTTGTAATTATTTTAAGAATTGATAGGAGATGTTCATTCATAGGTCTTGTGCGATGTTTGTTCTTATTTATTTTCATGATGGAAAACATCTGCTCACATAAATAGGTGCTACCAAACATGATCAGAATGCGTGCTGCTTGCTTTTTTAATTCCGGGTAGTTATCCAAACTCTTGAAATATTGTGTATATGTAAGAGCGTTAACCTCTTTAAATTTTTCTTTCAAAATGCTGCCCAATTGAAGATCTATCAACTCCATTAACAAATGAACTGGTGCCTGTGAAGCTTCAAAATCGAATGGATTGTTGAAAATTGGGAATTCCATTTCATTCATTTTGTGGAAGTCTTCAAAACGATTGTTGAATTCCGTGATCAGAGTTTGCAGAAGTTGAGAATATTGATCCAATTTCTTTTTGGTTCACTGTGCCAAATGATTTTAAATGAGGGAAATGATCCAAAGTTTGATTTTTTACCTGATTTTCCCACAGCCTCAAGTTTGTTTCAAATGCTTGAATACATGATTACATTTGAGTGATAATCAGATTTTTACCCTGTAACTTTACATTCAGATCAGTCAAGTTGTAAGAACCTAGCTTGCAGTGGGGTTCTGCATAAAGCTTGAATCTTAACTCTGACCGTGTTTAGCCTTGGATGTAACAGTTTTGGCTTAAATAGAATACGATCGCCTTACAGATTTTAACCTAAAATCTATGAAAAGGTAAAGTTCAATAAATAGTTCAATGTCATTTAAATAACTATATTCTTCAATTTCACAAAACCAAAAACTGTACAGGCAATCAGACGACTTTTCCAAAGAAATGTTTTAAAAGTTCGATTAACCGGTCAAGCCAGACCACACCCCAATAGTTCAATCTTTTAGTTGTAGTAATTAAATGAAAGAGAATCACACGCTCCCATTGTTCCACAGTTTAGTAAAATCAAACAATCCTGAGGCGCGACATTATGTTCAACTTGAATTAAACAAGCGGCATCCTTCCAAAATAAAACTTTCACTGATGTGCTAGGTATAAAACTTTCCAGCCTACTGAGCTACATGTTATTGCGCCGACTGCTTCCGTCCGACAGAGCGAACAACTGCACGCACGAGTCTATATCACATAGCGCTTCTTGAAGATTCCTACCAACTGTTCTCACGAGAAGCGTGGGAACGAAATCTTTTCCTCTTTCACAGGGGTGGCTGATGGGAAGCTTGTCAGATATCAAATCGCACATCTGAAGTCCTTACATTGGCTAATCTGACCTTGACAATAAAAATAGTTCTATCTTTCTGGAATTTTAAAACCCATTAGATCTTTAAATAAACGTTAACTTTAGTTATTATGAAAAATATCCTATTTTTAACATTTTAGCCAAAAATAAATACTTTAAGTATGAACTTTCCTACTCCAGGCGAATGCCGAAGAATGTTGAAATTAAAAATATTGAAAATACTATCTTAAAAACTGTAAAACTGCTTACTAACTTTAATAAACATAAAAAATGACTATAAAAATGAAATGTACTAATATTCTATCCACTCTAACTCGTGGTTCTGAGAACAAAATTTTGTCACGTAGTTACAAAATTTAACAGATAGCTTGCAAAGTGTTTGTTCATATCTATCAAAAAGGCACAATCAACCCACCAGTCATTGTCATAATCAATTGGGTTGCCTTTTTCTAACATGAAAGCTTGAATAGGGTCTCGTAATAGAAAAAATCTTTCTAAAACTACTCCTCGACTGAGCCAACGAACTTAAGGTGAAATAAGGCACATCAGAAAACATTTCGTCCAAATCTTGTAAAAACTGCCTGAACTGTCGGTGATTTAGTCCTCTGTTCTTTATAAAATTTACTATTTTAATTAAAGGTTGCATGACATGGTCCATTTTTAAATGTTTGGATGCCAATGATTTCTGATGAATTATAGTGAAATCCCACAAAAATCCCTGATGTTTCCTGTTTTAATTTAGTTACAACACCCGAATGTTTGCCAGCCATGGCAGGAGCGCCATCCTTAGTTGTGCTGCTAAGTATATTCCAGTCGAGTTCAATTCTGCTATCAAATGCTCAATTGGAGAATAAATATCATTTGCTGTTGTAGTACCTGTCAATGGAACCCACTTTAATAGTTCTTCAGTTATTTCAAAGTTGCTGTTAATACCTTGTATAAAAACAGCAAGGTGAGCTGTATCAACAGTATCAGCGCTCTCGTCAGCAGCCAGTGAAAAGTTTTTAAATTCCTTAATTTTCTCCTTCAATTGAAGAATCAAATTTTGAGATAAATCATTTTTTCTTGGAGCAACAGTGTTTCTTGGCAGCAAAATATTTTGAATTATTGACTTTTCAGATGGAAATGAAACATCGGCAACTTTCAACATACAGTCTTTAATAAAATCACTATCAGTGAAAGGTTTTGATCTCTTCGCGATTTCTAATGAAATAATAAAACTTTATTTTAGGGCATCTTCGCTCTCAGTATTAGCTTTAGTAAACATCGATTGTTGACCTTGAAGTTTAGATTTCAAAAATGACAATGTGTCCGTTCTTATGTTTTCAGTGTAACAATCGAATTTTGATTTATGATTCGTATCATAGTGTCTCTTCAAGTGAAACTCCTTACAAACAGCAACTGTTTGATTGCAAATCAAACACAGTGGTTTACCTTTCCATTCTATGAAAAAATATGCAATTTCCCAATTAGACTGAAAAACTCTGCACTCACTATCAACTTTACGTTTTTGTGACATTATGCCAAAATCGTAACAATTATGGAACTCGACACAACAATTATGGATATCGCACGTGCATGACACAAACAAATGCACAATACCTTCACAATCGACTCAACTGACTCACGTCGCGCCGACGCACTCCTTTTATATCGATAAGGAAGGTTCTAGTCTAGACTCTAAGGGCGTGGAAGATTCCGCTTGTTGTTAAGAGATGGCGTTACTGTCTATCTCTCTCGCTTGTCTAGACACGCGCTGCCCTTGAAATTACTTATAAACATAGTGTGCGCATTTTAAAACTTCCGTAGAGGAATCAAGTGAAGTATAAAAGCTCTAAAAAAACATGATTCTTCTTTCTATGTCACATTGCGATCACAGGCCGTATCTTTGACATCACTATCTTAAACCATTATCTTTTGCGGTCTAATAATACAAGCAGATTGGCGACCGAATTAATATCATGAACCATGCAGAGATTTTAATAGATATCAGCTTACTGCATTGCATCCTCAGCTATAGTTAACGAACGAGAACTATTCTATATTCCAAGCAATACTTAATGGGAAAATTACCAAATAATGTTTAAAAGGATAAAATAAGGTTAAATAAAAAGTTTCAAGGGAAAAGAACAAATAATAACAAGGATTTTTAAAATTTAAAAAGAGTTTTACAACTAAAGGTGGAAAAACAAAAACATAAATATTTAAAATAAATATGTAAAGGCAAGTTTATGAATCAATGGGAGAATATAAGGAACAATAATATCATGTTTTAAAGTATAACATGCATATTTTCTGTATGGTGACAATACAACTCAATCAAATCGGAAAATGTCTAGTTTTGAATTCAGGGAAATAAATGGTGGGGGCATATAATAAAGAGCATCAAAAAATAAATAAAAAATGTTGGTGGTATCAGCTTAAAGTTAAAGGAAAGTATTTAATTTCAAAGTTCTGACAATGTAGCCTCAAGTTGCAGCTGCGTAAAAGGTCACTTTAGTTGATATTTCATAATTAAAGATTTGTACAGGGGAATAAGGGTATTAAAATAAACAAGAAATATTAAGTTAGTAATCTTTAGGTAATAGAAGATTTGTTCTGGAATTGAAAAGTTTAGATTTTGGTTTTTTGTGGTTTTATTAAATTTCCCAGGTAAACAAAGGAATATTTCAAGAAAAGTCTAGTAACAAAAAAAGTTTAGGATATTCAGATGCATGTCATTTTAAAATTTGGCAAAGTTTGGTACAATTTCAGAGAATAGTCAAAGATTTTGACAAAGTCCGAAGGGTTGTTTTGTCGAGACCCCACTTCAAGGCTAGCAATTCAAAGAAAAATGGAGCTGTCCTGATGATAGGTATATAAGTGGCCACAGAGGAATGTTGGTGCATACTGTGTATTCAGAAAGATAACAGCGCTCCGTGTTGTGTTGCTGTACATGTTACGAGGGAGGAGGTAATAGCGGAAAAGTGAGACCAGAAGATGTAGGTGGTTGCTGTCGGCAATATTAAATTGCTGGACTATGATTTTGAATTTAGTTTAATTGGAGGGAACTTTAACTCAAGAAATGTTCAAAATGTCAAAAACATTTTTTATTTATCAGCAAAAAGTAAAACTAAATTTTGGGGCAATTGATGAATTTCAGATGTTTAACTAGTGAATGTCTGGAAAATAACTGCATCTTCTTATTAAAGGTTCAAAGTTCTGTGTTTTAATCTGCTACTAGGGAGTGTTTGGTTTCTTCTACAATAAATGCAATGAACTTTAGAACTTGTTTTGAAATTTACCTAAAGAGCAAATATTTCCAACTATCACTCCTTACAGTTCAATGATGGAAAGTGTCTTTAAGGAGTTGGGAACAACATTAATACGAAAGAACTTACGTTTAATCTTGAGCTGCAAAATTCAAGTAAACTCTTGTTCAGCACAAGCATAGTCACCGCAACACTAAAACCTTTATCAATTTTCATTGTTATATAACAAGACTGAAGACTTGAAATGCAAATATCTTGGAATTACTTTTGATAACAAACTTAACTGGGCAGGACACATAGGACAGGTGGTAGGAAAAGGTTTCAAAGTTCTGCACTTGTTGGAGAGAGTTATGAGGGGATGTACGAGATAAGTCAAGGAATTGGGTTACAAAACTTTGGTCAGACCATTGCTCGAATATGGTAGTGTAGTATGGGACCCTCATTTTACGTATCAAATACAGGAGTTGGAGAGGGTGCAAAGAAGGGCTGCTAGATTTGTTTCTGGAAATTATCGCAGAATGCAATCAGTGACGGATATGATAAAGGAGCTGGAATGGGATTCATTGCAAGACAGGAGGAGGATGAGGAGGGTCATGGGAGTGTACAGGGCATATACTGGTGATGAGGCATGGAAAGATATTGCAATAGGTATGAAAAGTAGTGCATGGAAGGGTAAAGATGACCACGACCACAAGCTGGCACTCGATTTCAGGCACAAGGGTGTGGGAAGATTCTCTTTTTTAGGTAAGGGTGTCAGGGATTGGAATGAGTTACCAAGAGAAATGATGAATAATTTACCGAAAACTTTGAAGGAATTTAAAGATAAAATTTGTAGAGGGCAAATGTAGGTGGGTGCAGGATAGGGGGAAGATGGGTGTGTAGGGAAATTGCCACCGGAGCCTGTGCTCCATTGCAATTAAATTAAATTAAATTAAAATAATTTTGATTACAATTAAATATAGTTATATTTAACAGAAATCGTGAAATAATAGTGTATAACAGGATCAAAATGGGAGAAGCAAGCTTAAGGATGTATATTCCGCTTTACACCTGTTTAAGGCTAGAGTATTAAAGGAAATAATTTTTTTTCTCTGTTAACATAAACTAAATATAATTCAGTCTCATTCTTCTTATTAATTTGTATTAATACTGAATAGTTATACGGTTTATAAAACTAGTGTTGTAAACAAAAGTGAAGACAGAAAATCAAAAAGAAAGTTTACTGCTAGAATTAGTTGTATTAATGCTTTCTGTTCCTCCCAAAATTTGTTTCAACAGATCAAATAATTCATGGCCTATAAATACCAATCTCCTAAACTGCCGAGGAAACCCCATAATACTTACAAGGCGCATTCACAAAGTTTCAAGACTGATTTCTTTTCCCAAGTGGAAAGGGCATTCATACCAGTTCCACCAACAGGATGAAGTAGTGGGAGATGTCAGCTAACCAACAGCACCAGCGGCAGTTGCCTCTGAGACGCTGGAGTGAGCATATCGCTAGTGGTGTGAGCGCATGTCAGTGACCTCGGTCGAAAACTTGGAGAGTAAAAAAAGCTGTGTCATTTGGAGCAGCATTATTTGATAAAGTTCAGTGCGAAAATGAACCCACTAGAGACTTTTGGTAGGAGTCAAAAGGCCTATAAAGAAGAAGCCAAGTCACATGCAATGGTTTTCATGTGCCACAAGTGGTTCAAATATGGCCGCAAGGATGCTGAAACGATGACCGCGCGGGGAAACTTTCAACAAGCCAAATTCATCAAAATTTGGTTAACTTTTTAAGCACCGACCGTCATCTAAGAGTTAGATCACATGCCAATGAATAGGGATTGGGTCAGACTATGGCGTCACAGTCTGCCAAAAGATCAAAGACAACTGGGTTCTTCACCACAACACACACACACACACACACACACACACACACACACACACACACATCGCTCACCTCTGGTGAAGTTCAACATGGAAACACTGCCGCAACCACCTTACAGCCCCGATCTAGATCCCAGCAACTTCTTTTTGTATCCCCGAAACAAGAGAGAGACCTGAAAGGGAAGCAATTCGACAAGATTTCAATTGTCCAGGCAGCTACAATTTCAGTAGTTCATGCCAGCTTCAACGAGGTCCCTTGACAGCATTCCACGCGAAGAGTTCCAGGGAGCCTATTGACAAAAAATTGGAAAAAATGCTGGCAGCAGTGTGCTGATGCCCGCGAGTCATATTTCAAAGACTTTTAGTTAGCTGTACAAAAATGTTTAGTAAAGTTTTTGTTCAGAGACCAGTCTTGAAACTTTGTGAATGCACTCCGTATTCTGTTTGATATTTAACCACTTTCCATCACCTCTGTTTTTCCAAACATTAAAAACATTCCCACCGAATCACCGACAGCTAGGGGCAGTTCATCTTTCAGCCACACCATATGCGCATTAGTTCTTCTCCTGACAAATGTTTTGGTCCCTAAAATTTCAATGTCTTGGATATGTTTCTATAAGTTTTTCAATTAAAGCTTTCTTTGGAAAGTGCTGCTGTCTTATCTATCTTCATTTTAATTTTAAATTCCAATCAGTACCTTTTGTTTCCATCAAATCCATCTTTATTTTTTACCAGGAATGATGATATGAGGCTGGCACAAGTAAAAAAACTATTGCAATAAGGACATTGACTCTAAGATCACAAATAATAATGGTGCAGTAAAATGAGAAATAGAAGCAATTCACACTAAATTGAAGGTAACCAAGCAATGATACACACTGCACAAGAAATTTAAAAAAAATTAATAATTTTCCAATCATATTTTGGATATGCGTATGGTGAAAACTAAAATAAATTAAAAAACAAATAAAAACATTTTGTCACCTGAATATAATGTCCCAAGCCTCTTCAGCCTAAGTTTAGCGTCTTCTCTCAAAACAGCACTGCCTGCTGAGTCATCATCAGCACAGTCACCTTTATCATTTGTTTCATTTTCCTTATTCTCGGGGGAGTGCAAAGAAACTTTGGTGGGAGATATATTAACATCTTTAATATTCTCCACCTTATAATTTCCTTTCAGTGTGACTTCTACTGTAAAAATAAAACAGACACAGAATCATAATTACAAATTGCATTAATTAGTTTGTAGAACTTGCAACATTCATTTCATCCCATGAAGAAAACTGTGTAGATAAACATTTTCTTATCTGATGGATGCAAGATAAACAGATAGATTCATATGCAGAAGATACATTTTGATATATTTGTGCACTTTATTGAGTGAACATCAAATACAGCAAATGGATGGAAGGTTTAAGAAAGTATAAGACGCATACAATTCATAGTAGCTAAAAATTAAGTGTAATAATTTAAATCCTTGAAATTCCGTTGTTTACTGTAAAAGAATTAGTTTCTAGATTAGCTTAAGGAAGGAAAAATTCTTCCTTGACAAGGAATCAAATTTATGCAATATTTTGAGAATCCTATGGTGATTGAAAATTGCACTTATTAATCCAGATATTCTTCAAGATAGAAAATATTTTTTTTATTGTTTTGCGTCATGTTAGCATTGAGGTCATTAGAGGTGGAAAAGGACTGGGGACAAGGAATGGGAAGGAATTCAACAATGGACTATTGCAGGAATCTTCCCAGCATTGCCTGGAGTCATTTTGCATGGAAAACTAACATCTGGATTGCCAGATGCGGATTCAAACACACATCCTCCCAAATGTGAAGCAAGAGCATTGCTTCTCACCATAAAGCTCAGTGACTTATAGAAAAACTTGTTTAAAGGATACTCAAAAACTAAGAATTAGAACCTGAAACAGAGTGTGGTGAGCGAGCAGTTAATGCTCTGGCCTCGTATTCAGGATGACGCCGGTTTGAATCCCCTTCCGGGTTCCCCAAATCACTTCAGGCAAATGCCGGGATGCTTCCTTCAAAAGCCCATGGCTGAATTCCTATCCGTTCCTTGTCCCCAGACCCATCCCACCTATAATGGCATCGGCAAGGTGTAAAGTCATAAGTAAAAAAAAAAAAAAAAAAAAAAAAATGCTGAAAACAAAAGCAAAGCATCAAACTTTCTGGCTGATTAGGAGGAAAGTGACCCACAGTAAAAAAAATATATAATCATTGAAATAGTAAATAGTTTATTGAAACAGCCAATTTCCTGTATTCTATAGACATTTCATCCTTCGGAAATGACTCCTGAAAACTGCTACTGTTATTTTCAAGTAAAAGTTCATTTGATAATGTAAATATATAATATAAATAAGAAAAGAAAGGGAAATTAACCCACCACATACCAAAGTGGACGGATGCGATGAGAGAACACTAATGCTGACAAACAACTACACAATATTTCGGCATCTGCCTTGCTCACAAATAGAAAAACGGGCCATTAGGCTCGGAACGTGTGTGCACACACGTTCCGAGCCTAATGGCCCGTTTTTCTATTTGTGAGCAAGGCAGATGCCGAAATATTGTGTAGTTGTTTGTCAGCATTAGTGTTCTCTCATCGCATCCGTCCACTTTGGTATGTGGTGGGTTAATTTCCCTTTCTTTTCTTATTTATATCGCCTAGAAGCCGCTTCCATTTTCCTTTGTTGCATAAATATATAATATAAAAATATATGGATATAAATATATAATGTACATATAAATATCACTTCACAGCATTTCTTCCACTCCATCGTTTTTGTAAGCTTCACTTAGCAATGAAAACAAATTTCCAACAATCAATGAATATATTTAAGCAAGAGGAGCAGAAGATGTGAGCTTATGAACAGATAATGTTCATCGATGTGGACTTTGCTCCACAACAGGGTGCCCTTCACACTGCTATATACACCAAACCAACTAATTTACAGCAATATCTACATTTTGACAGTTGCCATCCATTCCTCATGAAATTTTTCAATGAATACAACTCCTACATTTTTAAGTTCACGCCTATCTACTTTGACATTCACCACCACCTGCGATATTTTTGCAACATTTTAATCTTTTCCCAAGAATTATCGATAATTCATTTCACAATACTTTACTCCTACCACGTTGACTTCCCATACCCTGTTCTCCATAGAGCAGCTAGTCATGCGGTAGGCCACGGTCTCTGCACACCCATCCTTCTCAAATGGCCAAAATACTGTAAACAGTGTTCAGTTTTTTTGTCCTCCCTGTCTTCATTTGTGGTAAGTGTTGGGTTATTTTTCCAATCATTCCTTATTTTAATTACCTAATAGCACTTCCATTGTCACCACTGTCGAATGATCACAAAATGAAGTGTATATAAACATCATAAAAAAATTGCTTATTTTTCTGAGGTAGATTTTTAATCCTGTCAAAGTCAGCATACAGTTTCTCAGAGATTCTGTGAGATAATATTAATATGGAAAGGAGAGCTAAAGTAGACCAGTCATTTACCAAAGTTGAAGGAAGGTGGGATGTGGTAACAGAAATAAATTAATAAACAAATAAATCAGAATTTGCTGTTACAAACAAATTTAGAAAATAAAGCGGGCGACTAGGAATGCAAGTGCACCCTAAACCGAACTAGCCAAAGGACAGGTTTGTTTCTGACCATTACATTCTGAATGAAGATGGTCTTCTTCTCCTCCACCACCTTTTCCCATCATTGGGGATCAGCTGTTTTGATTCGTTTCCTCCACCTTTACCAGTCTGCAGCATCCTCTTCTTTCAGTCCCAAGTTCATGAGGTCCTTCTCAGCTCGATCCTTCCACTTTATCCTTGGTCTGCTTCTGGATATCTTTCCTCCACAAGCTTTCTCCATGCTTTTCCGATTGGTTCTTGCTCACCTCTTCTCATGACATGACCGTACGACCTTAATCTTCCCTCTCTAATGACTTCACTAATATCAGCCACTCCAGCTATTTTTCTTATCTCTTCATTTCAAAGTCTGTACCTCAGTGAAATACCCAATAGCCACTTTAGCATCCTTATTTCCATCCTCTCCAGGAGGGCTTCCTCTGTTTTATATAAAGCCCATGTTTCTGACCCATAAATGATAACCGATCTTACCATAGTTGTATACACTTTTGCTTTCAGGTATTTATTACTCCAGCAACCTCTCTCCATTTGCTCCATCCAGCTTTTACTCTGGCTTTCACCTTGCAGTGCAGATGGTGAGGATGACAAAAACAATATTATTCAAATTGTTATGTGAAGAAAAAAGATATTAATTGGAAGGAGAAGAAATATATAAGTAATGAAAAACTGTCATAAAAATGTAAAAGGTAAATCAATGAAGATAACAAAAAAATGAATAAACTATGGCTTTACCAGAATGGTACAGTGAAAGGGGGCATTATTTTTATCTTAGGTTATGGTCTTTTGGTGTCTGGAGTTCAGAATGTGTTGGTAGGCCAATTTCCACCAAAAGAGTTCTGGGGATGTGATTCCAGGGAGTACTCTTTTAGCTCTAACTTTTATAACAATTACTGAGGCAACATGAGTTGTGGGAGCTGAGATGGGCAGTAGCTGGGTGCTCTAGATTTTGGGAATAAACCAATTTATGGCGAAGACGACAAAAAACTTGGGCAGTGGAAGCATGTGAGTTGGTATCTGGGATGGGGCATGCTACAGTCTATAATATGGTAAGTTTAAACATTGATAGGGTTGCACCAGACAGTATGGTGGGTGGAAACATATTGTGTTTTCCTACAAGACCTACTACAAGGGAAAGCAATGTGTTGAAGGTGACATTGGTACAGTGGGAAGGATAGTGCCATGTTTCTGCAAAATGTTTGAGAAAGTCACATCAACATTAGAGGATTTAGTGCAGGGTGTGTAACTGTTGTAACACAATTCTGAGAAGACACGAAAGGACAAAGTAAGGACTGAAATCAATCTAGCAGAAGCCAGTATAAACATTCATGTGGCAAAATCCTTACAGCAGTGTCACCTAACGTGGTATGGACATGTTTAGTATGAACATCACAGGGAAATACGTGTGGGAAGGCCTGAAAAGAAATGGACAGACCAAAGTAAGAAGAATCTGAAAGACACAGTGCTTTGTTGGAACTTTGTTCATGAACATCAACAATTCATTGACAGGAAGAAGTGGAGAGTGCTTGTGGCCAAAAACCGGGATACTGGAGCTGAAGAATGATGATTGATGTCTGCTATAACCGTGTATGTAATGTGATATATCTGGTAACTATCAAAGTATAACCGAGAGTGGAAGGTGAGCGGTCAACACGCTGGACTCACATTCGGGAGGATGCCAGTTCGAATCCCTGTCTAGGCATCCAGATTTTGGTTTTCAATGGTTTCCCCAAATTATTCCAGGTGAATACCGGGATGCTTCCTTCAAAAGGCCATGGCCGAATTCATTCCCATTCCTTGTCTCCAGTCCCATCCCACCTCTAATGACCTCAACGTTGATGAGGTGTAAAGCCATAAGAAAAAAAATTGAAGTTTCTGCTAGGTTCATAAATTGATCGACAATCCGTTTCATTAGGTGGTATTACTGAAACACATAACGGTTGAGAGTTTATACATCAAAATAAAAAGTTGCTTCTTGATAACCACTCAATATAATCTTCAAAAGTTCATGGAATTTAGGCTGGTATCAGAATCACAACAGCACTTTGTATAGTGTTTAATCGGACTTTGAAGTCGTAATGAAGATTGCAGATTATTTTCCAACAAACATACACTGATGATGAAGCACTCACTCTTGCAAAATTAATCTGAGTTGCATCTCCATTCCATCTAGCTTAAAAGAACTGTTCAATACTTTAAAAAACTTCCAGGTTTAATTGTGAAAAGTCTATTGCTGAACATCCTTGTGTATGTAAAAATTATTGTAAGTCCAATGTGGCGTTGTGCCCAGCAGCATAGATTTCAGCCTACACCGTTGAAAGTTGTTACGTGATTGACTTGGTTTAACACTTGCCGACTGAATGCGAGATCGGCACTGCATGAGTTTATATAGTTTTCCCCTCAAAGCTATTGGAACTTTGTTGTTTCCCCACAATGAATTACCATCCTGTGAATTCCAAAAGTCCATGATTCTCATGGTGTATTGTTTTACCTGGAAACTTTACTAAATTAAAGTATGATTTATTCCATGTATTTAATGTAATGACACTTTAAAAAACTTATCCATTTAGTTGTTACTAATCTTTGAAATGTGTGGGATGACTTTTACAGTTATTTCTCTGTCTCTTTAAGACTTTTTTGCAACAATACTTACATCACCAGTTATTTTTTAACCTTCTCTTTACCTTGAAATATGTCCTAGTTCTTCATTTGGCTGTAATCTTTCATTTTCTTTTAAGCGGATGAATAGATTTTCAAATTCGATTAATTTCGTAAACAAAATTTTCTGGTATTATAAACCTAATATAAAAATGTTTGTTTCCAACTGTACTCTAAGTGGAAACGAATGTGGCAATTTCTAAACATTTTAGTTTTATGACTATCATTTTCAACATATTATTGCAATATTGGTTTTACTAGACCACCCGTGCGAAAATTTCGCGAATAAAACGCGATGAATAGTGAGGTTGAATATAATGTCACCAAGTTCAGTCGTTACTCTTCATACTCCTACTTCATTTATTGATTTTGGTTAGAAATCCAGGGAGATAAATGGCTCGAAACACAAAAAACGTATTTTAGAAATATTGACATTTTTGCGCTTTATGGGTCGAATTACGAAAAATTCCTTTTTTAGAATATAATGTTACCACGGCGGAAGCCTTAGTCTTTAATACGATATGTCATTTATCTATATCGATTAGATATCAAGGGAAACATAAGGCTTGTAACACAAAAATACGTTGTAGAACAATTTATACTGTTTCCCTTTAATAGTTGAATTCCAAACACTTCTTTCTTAAAATATGATGTCAGCAAAGCTGAGACATTATTCCTCACAATCGATTTTGGATAGATATCAAGGGAGATAAGTGGCTCGAGACACAAAAATCGCATTTTAGAAAAATTGACTTTTTTGCCTTTTATAGGTCGAATTACGAAAAATTCCTTTCTTAAAATATAATGTTACCACGGCGGAGACCTTATTCTTTAATATGATACCTCATTTATCTATATCGATTAGATATCAAGGGAGATAAATAGCTCGTGACACAAAAATCGGTTATAGAAAAATTTATACTTTTTTCCTTTAAGGGTTGAATTCCAAAAACATTCTTTCTTAAAATATGATTTCACAAAGCTGATACATTACTCCTTATATTCCTACTTCATTTATCGATTTTGGTTAGATATCCAGGGAGATAAATGGCTCGAGATACAAAAAAACGCATTTTAGAAAAAGTGACATTTTTTGCCCTATAAGGGTCGAATTACGAAAAATTACTTTCTTAAAATATAATGTTACCATGGCGGAGACCTTATTCTTTAATATGATACCTCATTTATCTATATCGGTTAGATATTAAGCGAGATAAATCGCTCGTGACACAAAAATGCGTTATAGAAAAATTTATACTTTTTCCCTTTTAGGGTTGAATTCCAAAAACATTCTTTCTTAAAATATGATTTCACAAAGCTGATACATTACTCCTTATATTCCTACTTCATTTATCGATTTTGGTTAGATATCCAGGGAGATAAATGGCTCGAGATACAAAAAACACATTTTAGAAAAAGTGACATTTTTGCCCTATAAGGGTCGAATTACGAAAAATTACTTTCTTAAAATATAATGTTACCATGGCGGAGACCTTATTCTTTAATATGATACCTCATTTATCTATATCGGTTAGATATTAAGGGAGATAAATCGCTCGTGACACAAAAACGCATTGCAAAAATATTGATACTTTTGCCCTTTAAGGGTCGAATTCCGAAAACTTTCTGGCTTAATATATGACGTCACTAAAGCGGAGATCTTAATCTTTAAAACGATACTTCAGAAAACGGTTTCGGATAGGTATCCAGGGAGAGAGCTCACTCGTAACACAGAAAACAGCATTTTAGAAAAATTTACATTTTTGCCCTTTAAGGGTTGAATTCCGAAAACTTTCTTGCTTAAAATACGATTTAACCAAAGTGCAGACCATAAGCTTTAAAATGACACCTCATTCATTGATTTTGGTTAAGTATGAAGGAAGATACAGGCTTGTGACAAAAAAATACCTTACAGAAACAATATATATGATTTTGAATAGAAGAGTCTTTTAATGAGAAGTTTATATTAATATCATTCATTTTCAATGTTATTGGCTTTAATTTACCCCGGTTTCTTGGTTTCTAGAAAGCTTATTAACTCATAACAATGTATACTTAAATTCCTGATATGAGAATAATAATGCAGGAGCTACAATTATTGCGACTGATAAGTTTCTATGTTAAATAATACAGAAGTTTTTTCGCTGAAGTGAGAATGTTGTAGTTGTGAATTTTAAGCATATTTTATAGCATTATTATGATACAAGCAGCTATCGAATGATTTATGGCAATTGAAATTTATGGATTTCACAATCAAAAGAAGAATGTACAAGACATAGCATGAAGGACTTTGGGATGGAGAAGTTGCAATTGAGGGAATGAATGAAGGAAGAGCTACCAACAATGATGCCTCCAGTTTACAGATCCAAGGAAAAGAGTGAGCCAAGTGGAGCTAAAGTATTTTGATTCATTTTTAGGGGTGCAACATAGGAGTCTTAGTTGGGCTACAGAATGAGAAATTTGCTTCTGTAATACAGCTGCAGTAAACAAGAGTTTTTATTAGTTTACTGGAATAGTCTTTTCCAGAATGGAATTATTGGCATCAAATGGCGAAGCTGTGTGGTAGAAATTTCATACTTAATTGAACCATACAAATAAGTAATAAGCTTAAAATACAAGAAAAAATTCCACTCATTATTTGCCCATATTTTGTTGCTATGATATTTCAAACATTTCAACAACCATGTTACTATTACACACAACAAAAAATAAGAATTTCATACCTTCCGTAGTTACTTTTAGTTTTTGAGGTGACGTGTAGTTTGTGTCTTGGAGAGGAATCCTCTTTATACCAAGATCCATCGATTCTGGTGGAAGGTCCGCTTTCTCTCTTCTTGCTCGAGCTCTCTCAAGCATTCTCTGAAATTGCACAAAATGGATTATAAGCAAATATACTGAAAATTCAGCAGGAAGATTTGATTAATTAGCACTGGCCTGCAAGAAATTTTGGGAAATTGTAACATTGTTACCCACCGACTTATGTCGTAATAATGTGGTGATCAACTGCAAGACGTATTATTTTCTAGCAGCAGCTAGATTGTAATATGCCCTGGATCATTTTCAAGCAGTAATTAAGTTAAGCTGTAATAGACCAGCATGAGAATGCTAAAAACTACCCCAGAAAATATTTCTAGCAGTGTCTTGTGTTTGACTACTGCAGTATTACGACACCAATTCCTCGTGGAATTTGGATCTCAAGTAATACCAAAATTTTCATTCTGCCTATGGTTCACATTAAACCAAAAACCTGGAAAGAATTGAACCATGGCACAAGTATTTTACAAAAATGTCAACATGTCATATCCTAAGCAAATGTCACCAGTTGTTCAAGGTGAGGTAAAGTATAAATGGTTGTCTAGAAATTAATCATCCATGTTTTAATGCCCTACAGCCATTAGTTTCATTATTAATAATTTTATTGTGATTGAGCCAATTCTCCGGTGGCAATTCACCTAGTAATCTAACAACCCCTTTTATTTCATAATTGGAGTGTTAAATTCCTTCCTCATTTACTTTTCCAATTTACAAATTTTAAATTCCTTCAGCGTTTTTGGTAAATTATTTATCACTTCATTTGGTAATTTGTTTCAATCCTTGACACTCTTATCAAAAAAAAAGAAAATTTTCCCACTCCATTATGCATCAAATCAAGTGATCATGGTCACCTTTCCCCTTCCATACACTATTCCTATATCTTTGACCAATATCTCTCCAAGCCCCTTCACCAACATATGCCCTGTATATTACCAGCACTCTCTCCTTTCCTCCACTGACTCCTAATCCAGTTCCTTTATGCCTTGTTGATGTCATTAGAGGTGGAAAGGAACAGGAAGGAATTCAGCAATAGCCTTTGAAGGAACCATCCTGGCATTCACCTGGAGTGATCTGGGAAACCATGGAAAACCCAATTTGGGATGGCCGGATAGGGATTTGAACTTGCATACTCCTGAATGGGAGGCCAGAGCATTACAGCTTACCCACCACGCTCAGTCTGTGAAAACCACATAATGGAGGAGTCTCTCAGGGTTTATTTTTTTTTATATATAAAAAAATTGCAATCTGCATCCATATGCCTTGTAAGAGAGAAGTTTAAGACACACAAATGTTTACAAACGTACAGCATTGTACTACGATATAAGACATGCTATGCCATAGATTAATTGGTGAACTGTCTATGATGCTAATAAACTAATGCATTTCAAATTGTAGCCAATCACTTACAATGTCAAGTCAGTATTATCAGCTGTGCTTAGGTTGAAATGCAGCCTGGTCCAAAATGGAAACTGATGCTGCATGTTATTGTAATTTGTTTCCTCATAAGAGGTTGGCTGCCATGCGAAATGCATTAGATTATTAACATCACTGACAGTTCATCAATTAATCTATGGTGCAACATTTCTGATATCGTGTTTCAACGCTGTACATTGAAAATCGTTTTGTGTGCCGCTCAGTGCTAGAATTTTGTTTATAAATCCCGGAGTATTTGTTACTCCTAACTTTCAGACGCAGGCGTAAAATGAAAATGTTCAGGTGTAATTATATTATAATTTGGAAAAGACGGATTTTATAGTTTACAACCCATTCCAACACAATTTAATATCGTAAATAGGCCTAGAAAAAAGTAATATGGTATGTATGGGTCAATATATTACACACCAAAATTGAGAAAGAGGCTAATACGGTTATTGATTTTATTGCATTCATTACAATAACTTTTGAATTTTACACAATGATCTTCAATTTTCAGAGGTAACTAAACATTTTCATTTTTTTTTTTTTTTTTTTTTCAATTCATAGTCAGAGGATTGTTTCTTTCTAAATACAAATAAGTCCATATGTAAACTAAAAATTCTAAAATATTTTTGTTGATGTACAAATTCTACGAATAATTTTATTTCACAGGTTTGGAGTACAATTTATCAGCAAGATCGTTGAAACAAAAACATTCAGTTTAATGTGCCGTAGCTGAGTAGTAAATTCAATGATTCCCCACTTTAAAAATCAGAAAAAGTGCCTTACGGTCTAACCTGAAGTGCTGTGTGCCACTTCTTATCAAGGAATTCTGGTCTTCGAGGTTCTGTGTGTTTTTAAACCAGTAAACCACAGCTGGGTTGGGATCAAAATTGTGCAGTGGAGGCCCATTCACTTTGATAAGCATTAAGTCGTCTATATTTAGGGTATCCAAACAATTTTGTTCCCAGCTTTTGTGTTGTTAAACTCACTGAAACCTTGTTCAAATAATGCAGTGATGAATGGAACACATGGAAACATGAAATGATTTTCGATTAATTTTGATACTAATTGTCTTCACTATTTTCACTATCCACTCTGTCCCAAAGCTGACGACTTGATAGAGACCTCTTGTGCCTAGCAAATTTTTTCTAGCGCAGAAATTCGTCAGAATCTTGTTCTTTGCTTATGGCCACTGCCACAGGTAGATCCTTGAGGACTTCTTCGGGAACTGAACCACTTTCGGAATCTGCCAGAAACTGGTACAAACCTGTTGAAATTTACATCAGTCGCTTCGTCAACATGTCCTCTTCACGTTTTGCGATCATACATTGCGGAAAAGTTGCTAGAAATTCAATTAAAAACACGGAAATAGGAAAGGCTGAGCAACTGCTAAATGCTTTCAGCACTACTAAAATAACATCAAAATTGTCGGTACAGGGATCATTTCAACCTAAACAGTTTACTTTTGTCATAGAAATTGTGATTAGGTTGAAATACGGCCTGGACCAAGTGAAAAAAAATTACGAAATTTTGGCTATGCGGCATTCAACACACAAAGGCGTATTTGTTTACAATGGAAGCAATCGTTGCTACGTAAGATGGCGGTCATCACCATGTTACAACTCTGATAAATATTGCGTTTTGTCAATTTTGTACGACTTTTTACAAAGGAGTAGAGATGAATATGAACTTGTACGGAATTGCCCATATTTTCCATAATAAAAAGACGAGTCCATCTTATGGGATGATCAACTGAGTAATAGCTACAGGGAACAAACGGATAATAGTGCGTATTTCTTGCATAATAATTGGTACAAAACTGCCAATATTTCGAACGAGTTTACTTGTTTAATATGTATTTTATAGTTGTAATGTACAGATTTTCTTAAATCATAACTCTCAAGGAACGTATGCGAAAATTTTCATAACGTCAATTTCTTCTTAGGAGGTTCATGTTATCGATGAGCCACTTACAGTTTTATATTACATATTTGGGTCTACCGCTACAACAGTAATGACGACATAATACTGCTGTAGCCAAATGCAAGCCTTATTATTTTCAAGCAGAAATTAGGTTGTAATACAGCCTGGACCAGCAAGAAACCATTAAATGTACAGGTCTATTGGAGATCACGATTCCACTACAACATTCACTAATATTGTTGTAGTCAAACACAAGACGTATTATTTTCAAACAGTAATTCCACTGTAATACAGCATGGACTAGCATGGAACTGTTAAATGGGTAATGTTGCTTCCTGGGGGTGGTCTATTTTTTTGCAGCAATAGCTGTACACATGATCGATGTACGATGTAAACAACCAGAGATATAATACATCTATTTAATCGAGGAAGCAGTGAAAAATACATTGTACATTATTCTCCATTGCCGTGTGTGAACTTTCAAGGAAGCCGTGAAAGATTCTCAATTTTTGTCTAAGTCGGTATTATTACAGGCGGAAAACGTTGATGGAAATATTGTATATTGCTGTCAGTATTATCAGAGAAAATTCGCTATACAGTATATTTTCAGAAGTACATAATGAATGCACGATTTCTTAATCGCCCCTATTTGGTCATTTATTTCTGTTTGGTTGAAACTCGTTGGGTATCGCTGTGAGGTATTCTTTAACAATACCTTTGTCGACGAAAATGAATGCTCCTTGAAACTTGTAATTATGGCTACGGGAACAAGGCGAAGTTTTTACTTGGTTTATAAGGACGTTCAGGAGTTGATAGGAGATAAGATGAAATGGCCAATATATATCAGAAATTTAATATGGAGGAGCCAATTAAAGTACAGGGACCGGTTGCCTATTGTTGTATTTTTTTTTGGGAACGGTTGTCCTCTTGATTTATTATTAGACTTCATCCGTCTTTGTAGGACTGTTTTTTATGTTGAAGTGAGGCCTGGACAGCAGTGACTGCAGGGCATTACACATAGGAAGGGAGATAAAAGGTTTCCAAAATGATGAAAAGAAAGAAATATTATGTCAGAATGCTCCCTGGACAAGATATCTTGTATTGGGTGAGAATAAAAATTGGTTGCAATTCTGCCATGCACTGTGGCCTGTCTTAAATGTAGTCCAGGCTGAATTGCAACATAAAAGCAAAGTAAACTGTTTTTTATGTTGAAGTGAGGCCTGGACAGCAGTGACTGCAGGGCATTACACATAGGAAGGGAGATAAAAGGTTTCCAAAATGATGAAAAGAAAGAAATATTATGTCAGAATGCCCCCTGGACAAGATATCTTGTATTGGGTGAGAAAAAAAATTGGTTGCAATTCTGCCATGCACTGTGACCTGTCTTAAATGTGGTCCAGGCTGAATTGCAACATAAAAGCAAAGTAAACTGTTTTTTATGTTCAAGTGAGGCCTGGACAGCAGTGACTGCAGGGCATTACACATAGCAAGGGAGATAAAAGGTTTCCAAAATGATGAAAAGAAAGAAATATTATGTCAGAATGCTCCCTGGACAAGATATCTTGTATTGGGTGAGAAAAAAAATTGGCTGCAATTCTGCCATGCACTGTGACCTGTCTTAAATGTGGTCCAGGCTGAATTGCAACATAAAAGCAAAGTAAACTGTTTTTTATGTTGAAGTGAGGCCTGGACAGCAGTGACTGCAGGGCATTACACATAGCAAGGGAGATAAAAGGTTTCCAAAATGATGAAAAGAAAGAAATATTATGTCAGAATGCCCCCTGGACAAGATATCTTGTATTGGGTGAGAAAAAAAATTGGTTGCAATTCTGCCATGCACTGTGACCTGTCTTAAATGTGGTCCAGGCTGAATTGCAACATAAAAGCAAAGTAAACTGTTTTTTATGTTGAAGTGAGGCCTGGACAGCAGTGACTGCAGGGCATTACACATAGCAAGGGAGATAAAAGGTTTCCAAAATGATGAAAAGAAAGAAATATTATGTCAGAATGCTCCCTGGACAAGATATCTTGTATTGGATGAGAATAAAAATTGGTTGCATTTCTGCCATGCACTGTGACCTGTCTTAAATGTGGTCCAGGCTGAATTTCAACCTAAAAGCAAAGTAAACTCTTTTTATGTTGAAGTGAGGCCTGGACAGCAGTGAATATATTACGTTCTAATACACTACATTACACTGTACTATGTACATTCTTCCACAAGTACCTGTTCCTCGTTTAGTATCTCCCCAACCTTTTACACCATTCAGGAAACTACTTTTCAGAGCCACAAATTTTTCTCAAAAAAAGCAAATTGACGTCGCAGTCTGTGGTCATCCCGAAGAATAACGTTTTGCAGAGCAGCTGACAAACTTTGCAACCTCTTGGCATCATTATTAAGAAGAACCATGTTCAGCACAACTAGAGAGAAAATTCTCAACTCCATTAAGTCAAAATATCTGTTAGCATCTGATTCCATATTGTTGCACGCTTTACCACAGTAAATTCTATCTATTTAGAGACATAGCGTGGGTGCTGCTACAAATACATTAATCTGCCGACTTCACTGTGGTCCAGGCTTCATTGCACCATAAATCGAAAAAGATAAATAATAAACATTTCTCCATTCTGATGATTAGGCTACAAGAGAATTTTTTTATTTTTTCTTAAAAAAATAAAATTGGAAGTTGAACCATAATGTTTTCCGAATGAACCCTAGCCCACAGTAACTTCTAACCGCATAGTCACGTAGCGTGAATGCCGCTACAAAACCTGCCGACCTTACTATGGTCCAGGCTTCATTACGCCATAAATCGAAAACAGCATAAATCATAGAGTTTTCCATTCCCGCTATCTGATGATTCCGCAACAAGAGAATTTTTTTTATTTTTACCAAAAAAATTAAATAAAATGGGTATTTGAACCGTAATGTTTGGCGAATGAACCCTGGACCACAGTAAATTCTAACTATAGACAAGTAGCGTGAATGCCGCTACAAATCCATTAATCTGCGTAGGGGACATCCATAAATTACGTGAGGTGAAATAGGGGGGGGGGGGGAGGGGTCCGGCGAAATCTCACCAGATCTCACCAAGGGTCCAGGGTTCATTCGCCAAACATTACGGTTCAAATACCCATTTTATTTAATTTTTTTTGGTAAAAATAAAAAAATTCTCTTGTTGCGGAATCATCAGATAGCGGGAATGGAAAACTCTATGATTTATGCTGTTTTCGATTTATGGCGTAATGAAGCCTGGACCATAGTAAGGTCGGCAGGTTTTGTAGCGGCATTCACGCTACGTGACTATGCGGTTAGAAGTTACTGTGGGCTAGGGTTCATTCGGAAAACATTATGGTTCAACTTCCAATTTTATTTTTTTAAGAAAAAATAAAAAAATTCTCTTGTAGCCTAATCATCAGAATGGAGAAATGTTTATTATTTATCTTTTTCGATTTATGGTGCAATGAAGCCTGGACCACAGTGAAGTCGGCAGATTAATGTATTTGTAGCAGCACCCACGCTATGTCTCTAAATAGATAGAATTTACTGTGGTAAAGCGTGCAACAATATGGAATCAGATGCTAACAGATATTTTGACTTAATGGAGTTGAGAATTTTCTCTCTAGTTGTGCTGAACATGGTTCTTCTTAATAATGATGCCAAGAGGTTGCAAAGTTTGTCAGCTGCTCTGCAAAACGTTATTCTTCGGGATGACCACAGACTGCGACGTCAATTTGCTTTTTTTGAGAAAAATTTGTGGCTCTGAAAAGAACCGTTTTTTGTGGCTCTAAAAAGAGCCGTTTTTTGTAGTTTCCTGAATGGTGTAAAAGGTTGGAGAGATACTAAACAAGGAACAGGTAGTTGTGGAAGAATGAGGTGATTGGCAGGCGTAAGTGATTACAGAACGGGGTATTGCTCCCAGAGACATGTAATAAAATGTGAGAAGGCGTGCCCTGATTCAAAGTGGCTTCGCCACATAAATTCCTCCATATACGTAGGAAATAGTTCTGCCGATGTACCATACTGGAATTTTACTTTCCTCTTCACTCTAGCCCACAGACTCTCCACTCCTTGGGTATGAATTTCCGGGTTGTCTGGATCCACAAAGTTCTCCTTGTGTATCACAACGTCATGATCATATATACCACCATCAAGTTTTTCCAAATTTTGGTATGATGGGTGACCATCTGTCATTATTATTGTTCCTGGAAGAATATGCTTCCTAATGTGATGGAACAATGTTTCCTCTGTCCTATTTGGCACTTCCACCACAAAACACTTCTTGGTTCCTCTTTGTATGCCACCAAACACCCAGTGGCCTCTTCTATACAAACCCCGGTGGTATTTTCTATGGAAGAAGTTGGTCTCATCGATCTCCACAATTAGAGGTTCGCCCTCATCATCGAAACCACCAAGTTCTACAGGATGGTTTCTCACCCATTCAGCACACACATCCCTGCAAAAATTGCTCCAATCTACTTTGGAGTGAGTAGCCTCAGGCCCTAAAGAAGCCTCGTGAGCAATTTTGGTTTGTGGATGGTTTTCACACCAGCAATATACAAATAGTATTAACTGGGTGAGGGAGAGATTGCTTCCGGAAAAAAAACTTCCATCTCTCACGCTTTTCTTAGTGATACAAATTTTACATCTCCACATATACCCATCCGATTTATTTACTTTAGCCAAACTGCAAGGAACTTTACAGAATGGGCAAATAAATGAGTTCCTTATCAACTTACGCCTGGCCAACCATCTCAATATTTCCATATCGTCCTGTCGAATAGACAGGGCGATCCTGAAAATATTCCAATTTTCCGCCATTATCTGGTCCCTGTTCGGTACCTCATCTTCCCCTACAATGCAAGAAGAGCTTACCGACCTTGTTAACGCAGCCATGATCAGGAAACGAATGATATATGATCAAAGTCAATGAATAGAGTATGCTTCAAAGATTTTGTAAGTTGTTGTTCTTCAACTATTCTGATCACTAAGAACTTAATAAGGTCCCAAAATAAATTACTGGTTACAACACAAATTACAAATTGCTTCATTCATCGTTCTATATTTGTTTATTTTTAAATTTAACAATCTGCTTTCAATTATATCGGATCAAAACTACCTTATCGCGTTCGTTCAGATTCAAATATACCGCTATAGTCCAGCAGCAGAGGTACCTGGTGGTAATTTGAGAAACTAAATTCTCTCGTCATTTATGAATAAAACTCATACCAGACATTAACTAATATTGTCACGGCTACGAAAATAAATTAAAATTGTTTATAATCTCCTTCTCCCTCAACCTTTTCTGCCTCTAATAATACCGACTTAGACAAAAATTGAGAATCTTTCACGGCTTCCTTGAAAGTTCACTCACGGCAATGGAGAAAAATGTACAATGTATTTTTCACTGCTTCCTTGATTAACTAGATGTATTATATCTCTGGTTGTTTACATCGTATATCGTTGGTGTGTACAGCTACTGCTGCAAAAAACTAGACCACCCCCAGGAAGCAACATTACCGTTAAATGTACTTCGGAAAGTATTTTTAGCAGTGTCTTGCGTTTGACTACTGCAGTATGAGGATGCCAATTCCCGGAGGAATCATGATCTCCAGTAATCGGGGTAATATATAGATTGCGATACCGCTCTTACCACTTACCACCTCACGTTGTAAACACTTCCGGATGGAGAGAGTATGAAGTCACTACTTGTGATGCGTTCAGCCTTCGCTCGATTTGTGAATACATGTGAGGCCATAGAACGTAACGTAACCAATAGTAATAATAATGAAAAAAAATTACAGATTGAAAATGTTAAAGAAAATTATTAATTGCACAATTAATAATATTATTAAAATATCAACAACATTCCGTATTGATAATTGATATCATTCATTAGTAACATTCTGTAACGTAATTAGTAATGTTGCCATAATTATTAGTAACAATTCCATTGATTTGTATTTGATTCCATTCTTCTATATTTCCTCGCGTGGCTGAAATTGCTATTATAATCATTCATATGAGATATAATATTTATATAAAACAAGATTTCATCAAATAACTGTTTACGTTTAGGTTGTAACGCAGCCTGGATCATACTAACAGAGAAAGATGTGATTTGGAAATTGCGTATCAGCAATATCATGTGCGAGGAATACGTTTCACTACGGTCCAGGCAGCATTAAGACGTAAACGATAGTAACAACAATAGATACGACATAGAAATCAGGTATCCGCAATAAGGTGTTCAATAGTTACATTTCAATGTGGTCCAGGCTCCATCAAAACCTCATCGCTAATGAATTTATTCCTATACAACTGGTGTAAAATTAACAATTTCATGATACGAGACGTATTAGTGATGGACTACTTTCCATGGAAGGCCCCTTTAGTGACATTTAAAGCTGCACGTGGAACGTATACGTCACATTCAGCATCGTAGTAACGTCATACTCTCTCCATCCGGAAGTGTTTATTTCGCGAGACGGTAAGTGATTGCAGCGGTATCGCAATCTAGATATTACCCGCATACTTTGGCTCTATATAATGTGGGAATATTTTTAAAAAATCAAATTGATATTCATAGGTCTATGCCATTGGTGAACAGTTTTAAGCAAAAATTAAAGACAAAGGCCAGTCAGCTAAAACTTTGGCTGTGACAAAAATTGCTGTAGGTACACTAAAAAAGCCTGGAAGTGTGGTAATATGGCACCAAAGTAGGTTCAGAATGAACACTCTTATACAACTGAAATGATTATGAAAGCCATTTTGTAAACTAAAATGATGGAGGTAGTCCCACATATAGGTGCCACTGGTTAAAATTAAGTCAAAATTGCTGAAAAGAAATAGGAAAAAAACAGACTGCACAGGTGGCCAACTCCCCATGGAATGGGAGGCAAATGATCCACAGGCAAATCACCATCACATAATGTGTTAAACACAGTAATATAACAGTAGTAGGCCTATATCATCACGATCTGTAATAATACCAGAGTATCTACAAAGTTTTTTTATTGCGATGAATGTTGTACACAATATATTTTTGAGATTAAACTGTTGGTAGGAACATAGTATCTTTCAGAGTTGTCTGAAGAATAAATATTCACCCAGAATAATACTTATATTGCTTGAACGCTTGTGATAATAGTGTATAAATCGTAAGGGATAAAAAGTTTAAAAGATAGAAATATTTCGAGACTATATTGGAGGTCCCGTAATAACGATTTTAATGTAGCAAGAAGTTGCACTGAAGTTACGGTGCTGCCTGGAATTTAAGACCCGCCTTATCGCTATATGAAAACTTCACTGAACACTAAAACAATTTTTGGCTCCACGTCAATACGTCGGAACCTACAAATATTGTCCTATCGGTATGAAATTTGGCACACACATTCCTTAGGCGATAATATTTGATTTAAAGTATATAATGTAAGCTTCGAATAAGTAGAAATGAAGAAAAATCCCTCGAAATGTGGGTAGATGCATACATGTTATTACGCAAGTAATTCACGTTACTAGCTGTTGACATTAATTCCACGTGTTTTTAAGTCTTCATTATTGAATAAAAACTACTTTCCACATGCCAATTGCAGATAAGTAATAAGTAGAAAATCATGTAATATTTACAGTTTATCTGTGCGGGCTGACATATTGTTTTTCAGTGCTAAGATACATTGCATGGCAGCCTACCTTACAGGGAAAAACATGGCATCTACCTGTAACGAATGATTGATACACAGCATTTAAGTTGGTTTAATCTTTTCCTAATACCAGTTGTTGTTAGGTTGAAATGCAGCCTGGACCAAGAATTAAGAGTAAAAATACACAGAATAAATATCGACATGTAATAACGTGTATTTCTTGCGTAATAACATATATGCGTCTACCCACATTTCAAGTGATTTTACCTTATTTCCACACACTGCAAGCTTACGTTATACACTTTTAATCAAATATTATCTCCTAAGGAATGTGTGTACCAAATTTCAGATTGATATGACAATTTTTGTAGGTTCCGACGTATTGACGTGTTACCCAATTTTTTTAAAGCAAACAATTCATGGAAGATATTTCGTTTTTAAAATTGTCCAGAAAGCAAACCATCCTACCTGAGTAAAAGGGTCCATCTGAAGTCTGTAAGAGACTAGTCGTATTTTGAAAACAAACAACAGTCAGTTGAAATACACTAGTCAAAACCATAAACAATTTTTTAAAAAAGCATGAACTACGGTACACTCTCCTAATTCCTTTGTCCAGGTATTGATTTTATAGCAGTTCCATAACTTCCACCCAGACTTCCACCAGTCAAGTCAAATTCCAAATCCAACCGCCACAAACAGTACCACCAACCCAACAACGTAAAAAACAGTGTCTGCTGTTTCATCAGGCAATTCATCAAAGAAATACACTGTAATGACTGAATTAAAAACTTTGAAGGATTTTCCATATAGTTCAGAGCACTGAGCAGTAGAGATAACTGATATATTGTCTCTGTAACTGAACAATTCCTTTTAAGATTATTGTTTGAACTACACCGCATATTTCCAGAGATATTAAATAAGACTACAATATGTACAATACTTAAAAAAAAGATATATACTGACAGGAAATCTTCACAGGCCAGATGATATTTCGTGTCAAAGATACGCCGGGAAAGCCTTGTTTTTCATAAGATATATTATATGTTTCTGATCTGTCACCCTGGCAACGGTATCTAACATATTGTCTCTGGTATCTAAGGAGCTGATTTCAAACGATCAAACTAAATGGGCTTAAGGCATATTTATTATTGTTATTAACACGCCTTGATCGTTACTGTCACGCGTTACATTATTGTAACATCTTACCCAGAAATGAAGGACATAATTCCTCCTGGAGAAATAGAATTGTATGTTAGATGCATAGAACCCACTGATATCGAAGAATTAGGTTCGCTTAGGTAATATCTATTTCATTACAACGAAATGATCCATTTCAGTTTATTACTATCACTAACATAAAAAAATTATTTCAGTTGGTTTGGATCACATGAAAGAATTCAGAAATTACATCAACAAAGCATTCTGGAAGCTGGAGAATTAAGAGAGGAGATTGTTAAAGAAATGTTAATATCCTATAACAAAGTGAGTAGGCCCCTTAACCCATTACCTTAGTAGCATTCATTGCTTTTAAAATGCACTGTTTGGATAAGTGGCTTGAAATTGAACAACTACTTGTCAGTACAGCAATTTAATTTTTCTGTTAATTCTATTATTTTATTATTCTTCTGTTAAAATTATTTGGGAAAATGATAATTGAAAATTGTGTTTAGTGGGTTGAATGTGAGAAATGGTTCCATCCATGGAAATGAAGTAGCAAAGGAATGGAAATGAGGCTCTTGCATAATATTGTTCGCTTTGTTTTAGGGATAGGAATATTTCAGATCTGGAGGAATGGAGGAGCAAATAAGCAGGACCATTCAGAGTAGTTTGATATGTGGTGAGGTAAGAGGGGATGAAGAGAGAAAAGGATGGTCGGTAGCTCCAGACAGGTTGCACAGAAAAATAGTTTAAACTGAATGAAAGTGTCAGACACTCAAGAAATGTTGGTTTGACCTGTTACCAAGGTTTGAGGGTGGGAAAAGGGAGAGAAAATTTTGTAGATGTAGAAGTAGATTAGCCTGATGACAAATCAGTGGAGCCTTAAGTGCAGAGAAATAAATGATTAAAAAGAAATTATGACAGATTTAAAAAGGATTCAGTGAGCAGAATTCAAGGTTTTCATATGTACAGTTATAAAATAGCATAATGATTTGATAGGAAGGAAAGGTTCAGCATGTAGAAGGTGGGCATCAATACAGTGCAGAGGAAGTGGGAATTGGGTTACAAAACTTTGGTCAGGCCATTGCTTGAATATGGTGGTGTACTATGGGATCCACATCTTAGGACATCAAATACAGGAGTTGGAGGGGGAGCAAAGAAGGGCTGCTAGATTTGTCCCTGGAAATTACTGCACAACACAATCAATAACCGATATGATAAAAGAGCTGGAATGGAATTCAATTTAAGACAGGAGGAGGGTGAAGAGAAATATGGGAGTGTACAAGGTGTATATTGGTGATGAATCGTGAAATATATTGGTGTAAGGATTAAGAGTAATGCATGGAAGGGAAAAGATGACCATGATTACAAGCTGACACTTGATTTCAGGCACAATGGTATGGGAAGATTTTATTTTGTAAGTATGGGGTCAGGTATTGAAATAAGTTATTAAGAGAACTGATTAATAATTTACTAAACAGAAATGAAAGTTGAAATTTTTAGAGTTCAAAAGTAGGTGTGTATAGGGAAGGGGAAATGTGGATATGTAGGGAAATTGCCTCTGGAGCATGTGCTCCATAACAATTAAAAAAATTACAACCACTGCACTCTACAAAGCCCCTGCCACCCATGTAGCTAACTGATGCAAGCAGTGCACACCTGACCTATTCACTGGGGCCCTACACAACTCAACCATATGGCAAAGATCAAGGAATCTGCAGTCAATATCATCACACAAGTGGTGTAGCGTCAGTACCGGATTAACCACGTAGCAGGAGGTAGCAAATGCTACGGGCCTCGTGCCTTCTAGGGGGCCCCGTACCTAGTCTAGATGGGCGACCTTTTTTTTTTTAGCTCTACAATTTTCCCCCGGACGGCAAAAATCAAGGGCCACTTCTTCACGTTTGCTACGGGCCCCGCGCTGCCTTAATCTGGCCCTGTGTAGCATCTGATTCAGTCCCCCAACATGGCTCTGAACCAGAGGTCCACAGTCAGTTCTTTTTACGATGCTGCAGAAAATTAGCTCTGCCAATATCTTGTCTATTCCACATATCAGATCAGGCATCAAGGAATACACATCAAATAGAAACTACATTTCTTCCCTGAACAGTCCCCCATTTCCCTGAGTGGCTCTACTTTGGAGCTTTCAATCACCAGAATCATCCTTCGCAATTACTCAGACCTAGCAGAGTGGGGTGCCACCAACTCACATGACGATGATTGCATCACTGAGTAAGCCTCCAGTAAAACCAGTTGGCAGTGGTACAAGCTCTCCTTCCTGGTATATAAGCCTGTTCAACTGCACCTGTATGTGGCTCTGGTCCAGAAACCATATACCAGTGTCCATTGCAGAGCATTCGTCCTCTCAAACTTTGTTACAGGTGCAATGATTGATAAGGAGGAATCATTGAGCCTCATGGCTACATCACAGTTGCCCATATCACATCTGCTGCAACCGCTTATGGCAGCTTCCAATGATGTCACTTTTGTTAACAAAAATGCAAGCTGTATGCTTGAGAACTCGAACAGAGAAGCGGGTGAAAGTGCGAGTTCTCCATGTGTCCTTAAAGGTAGACCAATCTCACATACTAAACATAAAGCACACTGAAAATGATGAAAGGTCAAATAAAATCTAACTCACACTGCAACTGATAACAACAGCTGCAAGTTCTGTGAGGAGTAGAAAGGATCAGGGAGTCAGGGAAACCTACTTGAGAAAAGGATTGAAGGATATGTCACCATAGTTACATGCTGAAATTCAACCCCTTATTTAGAGCCTCATCTATTTGAGTGATTCAGGTTCATGCTGATATATTGTGAACTGTGTGCATTGGTGCTCTCCTGCCTTCGTCTTTGGGAAGTGATGTGTGTGTTTAATTTCCTTACCTTTTCTTGGAAATTTGTGGGACTTTTTTTTAGAATAATAAAAATATTATCCAAAGAATTTTAATGTGTTTCACTATACACAGGTAATATCATTATTTTAAACTGAATGAAGGAAAAGTTATTCCTCTGACTTCTAATATTTACTTTATTTATTATCATGCTGTTTTTATTGTTTCAGATACCAGTTCTGGTGCATGAAATTATTTGCATTTCTGTGTGGAGAGAGAAGATATTTCAAAAATTGCTGTCCATAGAACCAAATCCAACAAACACATTCATGGCTTATATAATTGTAAGCAACCTCTCTGGTACTTCCACTTTATATTACAATGACGACGGTATATTTCACTGCATTGGAGCTTAAATATTAATTTCATAATGATTTGGAAAAAAAACTTGTTTACAGTTAATGGAAAAAAATCTGAATCTGTATCAGTGTTCCATATTATTTCATATAGCAGAGAGCGCTGTGATAATACCTTCGCAACTCTTCCATTCATTATTAACATTTAGGAAAAATATTTAATGATGATTGTATCCTTTATTTTTCAGTGGAGCAAAATTATTTGATGGAGGAAATATTTTATTACAATTAGAATATAAGATGGTTGGTAATGTATTAATCAGAAAGTTCACATAAAAAGCTAATGTATTACTGGAGTGTATTTCAGTTGCAATACAAATTAGATAACGATGACAGTGAAACTGTTGCTAAGCTATGGAAATAAGATAGGATAAAGAAAAATAGCCATTCATTTATCATAGATGAAGGTAGGAGGGCCAGATAAATACAAATACACTTTACAACATTTGAATTAATAACCTTAATCATTAAGGAGGTGAGACATATGCCAGGGGGGAATATGTGTACAACATTTCATCACTTTTGTCTTACTTTGATTTATATTCAGTCCAAAATCTTCCTTCAGTATTTTGTTCATGCCATTCAATAACTTCTCAATATCCTCAGCCCTCTCTGCTAACAAGACAATGTCATCAGCAAATCGTAGCATACTGATTTTTTCTCCCTGAAAACTTATGCCGCATGGAAATTTTTCTTTGACTTTCTTCATTGCTTCTTCTACATACAAGTTGAATATTAACGGGGATAGACTACAACCTTGTCTCACACCCTTTTTAACCGATGCATGTCTCTCGTGATTCTCTACTTTTATTACAGCCACTTGATTCTTATATAGTTTATAGAGTATTCTTCTATCTCGATACTTTAGACCTGACTTCTTTAAAATTTTGAACATCTTGTCCCACCTAACATTATCAAAAGCTTTTTCTAAATCAACAAATGCCATAAAAGTATCTTTGTTTTTCTTGATCCGCCCTTCAAGTATTAATCTTAGAGACAGAATTGCTTCCCTTGTACCGCGATTTTTCCTAAACCCAAACTGATCTTCACCTACTATCTCTTCTACTACCCTTTCCATCCTTCTGTATATTATTCTGGTTAGTAATTTTGAAGCATGTGATGTTAGACTAATAGTTCGATAATTCTCACATTTGTCGGCTTGTGCTTTCTTTGGAAGTGTGAAGATGACATTTTTGTTAAAATCAGTTGGAATTTCTCCTGTTTCATAACTTTTTGATATCATCTTGAATAATCTTTCGATTCCTTCCTCTCCTAGAGATTTAAGAAGTTCTGCAGGGATCTCATCAATACCAACTGCCTTATTTGCTTTCAAGTCATTCAGAGCTTTATTAAATTCTGTTCTCAAAACAGGATCTCCTAAGTCATCAATGTCTACATCGCCTTCCTTTTCCAATACACTATTGTTCAAGTCGTCCCCATCATACAGTTTCTCAATGTATTCCTTCCATCGGTTAGCTCTATCTTCTGAGCTTAAAAGAGGTTTCCCATCGGCAGCTTTAATGTTCATACCTCTTTTCTTCATTTCTCCAAAATTCTGTTTGATCTTTCTATATGCAACATCTACTTTTCCTACGACCATTTCCTTTTCTACTTCTTCACAGTTTTCTTGTAGCCATTTTTCTTTTGCTATTTTGCATTTCCTATTTATTTGATTTCTAAATTGCCTGTACTGCTCTCTTCCTGCTTCATCCTGAGCATTTTTGTACCTTCTCCTCTGATCCATCAGCTCCAAAATTTCTTCTGTGATCCAAGGTTTTCGGGCAGCTTGTTCCCTAAAGCCTAATGTTTCTTTGCCAGCTTTCATTATTTCGGTCTTTAATGCATTCCATTCGTCCTCGGTTGAGATCCTTTCACAGTTACTTCTTAGACGTAAGTCTGCCATTTCTGCAAATTTTTCTCTTGTGCTAGATTGTTTCAGCTTATTCACTGCCAGTCTGTTCTGCTTATGCTGCTTCCTTATTCGCTTGAGTTTCAGCCTGCACTTCATTACTATCAAATTATGGTCCGAGTCTATGTCTGCTCCTGGGTACGCTTTACAGTCTAGAACTTGATTTCTGAATCTCTGTTTTACCATGATATAATCTAGCTGATATCTGCCTGTATCCCCAGGACGTTTCCAGGTGTATGTTCTTCTTGCATGGTTCTTAAACAGTGTGTTCGCCACTACTAGCTTATATCTTTCACAAAATTCTAGCAACCTGCTTCCTCGCTCATTTCTTTCTCCTAGACCAAAACTTCCTACAGTAGTCCCCTCTTTTCCTTCTCCCACTATTGCATTCCAATCACCCATGATTATTAGATTTTCCTCCCCTTTCACATATTGGATTAATTCTTCAATTTCAGCGTATATTTTTTCTATTTCTTCGTCATCTTCCTGTGATGTTGGCATATATACTTGTACTAATGTGGTTGGGACGGGCTTAGTTTCTAACCTCATCAAAATAATCCTGTCACTAAACTGTTCATAGTAACTCACCCGTTTCCCTACTTTCTTGTTCATTACAAATCCTACACCAGTGACTCCATTGACAGCTTGTGTGCTAATTATCCTGTGTTCCCCAGACCAGAAATCCTGTGCGTCCTTCCATTTAATCTCACTGATCCCAACAACATCTAACGTCTCCTACATGAATATAATTACTAACCATTCTATCAGAAAAGTTATAAATTCTAACTGAATTGAATTGAATTGAATTTTATTTGATCCATGAAGTCATAATTTATGACATAGGACAAGTCATCAGTAATTACAATAAGCATTACAATATAATTTTTTCACACAATACAGGATAACATACCATTATTATAATTATCATACTTAAAATTGCACAGTCAATACAAGCAGCACATGAAATATATATGTTCAACTGAAGTTAAATTAATATTTCAATGTTTTACAATTTACAATACATAATAATTTAATCATGTTTGTTCATTTCTCGATGGTTCATATATTCATTGACACTATAGAAGCTATTGACTAATAAAAAATTTTTTAGCTTATATTTAAAATTATGTAAATTTGATATTCGTTTTATGTTTTCAGGAAGAGAGTTGTACAGAATTTTAGGCTGGTAGAGTACACTATTTTGGTATAGAGCTTTCTTGTGCCACTCTAAATGAAAATTATTCCTATTCCTTGTTTCGTGTTTATGTATTTCCTTATTTAGCGCTGCATATTCCTGATGTGATTTCAGGAAGCAGATACACTCAAATAAGTATATACATGGTAGAGTCAGTATTTTTAGTTCTTTAAAAATATCCCTGCAGGATTCTCTACGTTTCATACCTCTCATGATTCTTATAGCTCTCTTTTGAAGTATGAATGCCTGTTTTGTATGTGTTGAATTTCCCCAAAAAATTATACCATATCTTAATAAGCTATGCATATATGAATAGTAGGCACACAACATTGTTTTCAAAGAGCAGCAATCTTTAAGCATTCTTAAAATACAACATTTGCTTAACTTCTTATTCAGTGATTCAACATGTTTATCCCACTTTAAATGTTCATTCAACCATATTCCTAAAAATTTTGTGTCATGTACTTGTTTTATATAGGTATCTCCTATCTTCACTAAATTATTACTGTTATTTTTGTTTATTATATGAGTGAAACTAATCCATACTGTCTTTTCATGATTTACAATCAAGCAATTATCATGGAACCACTTTTCCACTTCTTTTGTTGTTGCAGTAATTTTCTGCTGTAGGTCAACTTCATCCTGCCCTTTTATAAAAATATTAGTGTCATCTGCAAACAATACCTCATCAGCTGTTAATAAATGATTTGGTAAATCATTTATATATATAAGAAATAGTAAGGGTCCTAAGACTGAGCCTTGTGGTACTCCATGGTCAACTTTCTGATACTCTGAAAAATATTCTTTACCATCATGACATACTTTTACTCTCTGGTACCTGTTGGAGAGATATGATTTAAACCAATCATATGCTTTGCCACGAATACCATATCTGTACAATTTTATTAATAAGAGGTCATGTCTAATAAGATCAAAGGCCTTGGACAGGTCTAAGAATAAGCCACTGTTTATTTCACCCTTATCCACTGCATTGAGAACAGTATTCAGAAAATTGTAAATGGCTGTTTCTGTGGACCTATTTTTCCTAAACCCATGTTGTGAATTGCTTAGTATTTTGTTTCTAGTGAGAAAATCAGTGAGCCTTTCATACATTACTCTTTCAATTATTTTTGAAAATCCAGGCAGTATGGACACAGGTCTGTAGTTCTTTATGTTAAATTTGTCATCCTTTTTGTAAAGTGGTGTTACTGTTGAATACTTTAGTTCTGTTGGGAATATTCCTGCACCAAAGGAATCATTAATAATATCTGTAAGGTGGGAAACAATGGATCCTGAGCTGTGTTTAATGATTTTATCTGGGATCCCATCAATACTGCAGGACATTTTATTTTTTAATTTAGAAATAGCATTTCCTACTTCTGTTATAGTAACTGGATATAGAAACATAGTTTTTTCATTCATGGGGACATTTATATTACCATTTCTATTGCACATCTCATTGGTGAAATTTTTTGCTATGTTTGTGTAGTGTTTACTGAAAATATCTGCAATCTTTTTTGGGTACTGAATAATTTTTCCTTCACTTTTTATAACATATGAATTAGTTTTTGCTTTAAAAATGCCTGTGCTTTTATTTATAATTTTCCAAATGGATTTAATTTTATTTGAGCTCTTGGAAATATATGTATCATTTGTCTGCTTTTTTGCTGCTAATATTACTTTTTTGAAAAATTTTCTATAGCATTTTACATGTGACTTTAAATTTTTATTTTGTTTGGCTAATTTGTTTAAAATTCTAAGATTTTCTGCAGAATTTATAATGCCCTGGGTTATCCACGTGATTGGATTGCTTGTAATTCTAACTCTTTTTAATGGGAATGCAACTTCAAAACAATACTTATAATTAGACATAAAACAATTGAACTTATCATCTATACTATTATGCATTCCTTCCCCCCACTTCATATTTTGAAGCATGTAGTTGAAAGTCACGATATTATCAACTGCACAAATAGAAGCATACTTAAACTATCAATCACTGTAATTAGAAAGGTAATATATACCATTCAAATGCATGCTCTCTGGATTGGGTGCACAAAAGAAGAGAAAGGAATTTGCAAAACACTTGTAGTCAGAAATCAGGACAAGCAAAGTCATCATAAGAGACCTAAATAGTTAACTCTGAAGAAGTGGAACATAACATGAAGAGATCATGGAAACTAAAGAATCAAAAAATAAGGAAGGGGGAAAAAAACATGCTGGATTTATACTTGTGGAACTCCTTGGTAGTTAGCAACATATGGCAGAAGAAAGGAGACAGCCAAAGGTTTATCCATTGGGATGATCAGAGTAAAAGTCTTTTAGTTTACATATTGATCATCAGATATCTTCACACAAAATTAACTGATGTAAGAGTTATACCAAGTGTGAATCTACAGTACCTCCATTTCAAGAACTGGAATCCAAACCTTCCATCCCTTACATTAGAACTCAAGAAGCACACTCAAGTGTCTCCACAAATTACATACTAGTAACAGGATAAACATCCCAACATATAAATTTATGGAACAGGTACAGTGCCTTCATAGTGCCCAAAAACAGGTTCAGCTGATTTGGATCAAAGCCCACACTGTCCTACCAGGGAATGAATCGGGCAGTTACATTAACCAAAATGGCAAAAAAATCAGGAGTTTACCTCCAGCTAATCCCAGCAACAGACATAAAATATACGATTAGGAGCACCGTAAACAATAAACAGAACAATATATGGAGAAAATCGATAGAAAATAAAGGGAGACACTACGGCTAACTACACACAACTCTTCCAACCAAATAGTGGCACCAAAGATGGTATGTAACAAGAAAAATATGATCACTATAGCACAGTTAAAATTTAACCATGGTAGTTTTCCTAAACATCTGTACAGAATATATTTAACATCATTTTCTTTGTGCGGCTGTGATGAGCTGAATTTGGGAGATCTAAAAAACATTGGCAGCAGTTTACTAGGCTACTGGCACACCTGCAACAACTAGGCATAAAGCTCCCAAAAAATGTATCAAACCTTTTAGCTATGGAAAAATGAGTGTACATAGCAATCATAAAGTTGATAGTAAAGAACCAAATAAACATTTAAACCAGCCCAAGCTTTAAGTGTGATAGACAATGTATTACACAGCAAAATAGTGTTCCTATTTTGAAATGTCTGCAGTGCAGTGTACATGTTGCAAGTTTTACTATCTGTAATATACTATTTAATAATAACTTCAAGTGTATATCTTAAATGTGTATTTTATGTTTAGACGTGTCTATAATTTTGAAATAATTACAAACTGATTTGTGTGGTGGTTTTATGTGAAATTTATCAGTTTTAATACTTCAGTGTAACATAACAATAACTTTTTACTAGCTGTATGTCTTGTAACCAAGTGCCAATAATAAAGAAATTTAAAAAAAACTAATTACGACTTTAATAACGAAGTTAACAATTCTCATACAGTTGAAAGAGTTTTTAATTCTATAAACCTAAATTGCATAATGGAAAACTGTTCCTACTTACAACTTAACAAAATGATCAGTCTAACAGATTGAACTCAGTATCTGCGTAAACATCATTGCTATAAGAAGATGAGATTTGCATGACCAATTTAAAGTTTTTCAAAGGCAATAGATCAACTTGATTACAGTTAATGTTCTATTTGTGACTGTATGCTGGGGCGGATCCAGGATTTTGGTTTTGGGGGGGGGGGCTTGGCTTGAGTGAATTTTGGTTCAGAGGGCTTGCCTTCAGTGGATTTTGGTTTTTTTTTGGGGGGGGGGGGGCTTGAGTCGGCCATGGGGTAGTCTTTATAGCCTCCTCTGAGGAAAAAAAAATGTCTCAAAATTACAATGTCGGGGGTGGACCCAGATACTTTTGGGGGGAGGGGCTTGAGCCCCCTAGCCCCCCCCCCCTGGATCCGCCCCTGAGTGTATGTTACTTAATACAGCAACTGAAAATAAGATGGTTAAGAGAAAAATAGGCATCATTTACCATAGATGAAGGCAGGAGGTCCAGATGAACACAAACATTCTTTACAATATTACAGTCAATAACCTTACTCATGTAGAAGGCAGGGGGAAAGATTTGTACAACTCTTTCCTCCTCCCATACGTCTCGTCTCCTATGTGAGTCATCCCAACGAGGAAAACCTGTGGCTTTCTCTTACCTTATGCCATATGTTGCTAACTACTGAGAAGTTCCACAAGCATGAATCCAGCAAGTTTTTTCTTTCTCTGTTTTGATTCATGACTTTCCATGGTCTCTTCATACTATGTTACACTTCTTTAGAGTTTATCATTTAGGTCTCTTATGACAACTTTACTTGTCCTGATATCTGACTTTTGCAAGTTTCTTTCTCTTCTTTTGTGCACCCAATTTATAGAGCATGCACTTGAATGATATCTGTTACCTTTCCATGTACAGTGACTGATAGTTTCAGTATTCCATTATTATTATACTGTAGTATACTTGCTCAAAATCCATATTATTTGCATAAAATTCAATTTTAAACTTATTTAATTTATTGTTATATATTTTTTTCAGATGTACCATGAGGGAACTATAATTGGCTTATTGGAAACAATTCTCTTTCATCAAGATTGTTGTTGTTCATTGGATGACTGTTGCATTGATCTAATTGACTACTGTGTATTCTCAATTATTCGTCTCAGTTCTTTAAAAAACTTGTCCACATCTGCTGCAGACATAACAAAGAGAAACAATGCACAAGAACTAAAGCATCAAAAAAAGGAATTAGCTTTTGAGATAGGACTGAGATGTATTACAATCATGCGTTACTTAATTGAAAACATTGACAGGTTAGACAATACTTTATGCCTCATATATTGCCATAATTACCAGCTGTAGTGGTTTTAAATCTTAAAAGCATTGATACTGTCTGGAACAAATATTTTGACATTAACACTAAAATAATAAACAGTTTGAAACTTAAATTAAGAGATGGAGTAAAATACCATTATTTACTGATTATATGGTGTGACAGTAGAAAGTCACACCTATTTATGATTATAAAAATTGTAATTATTATTTTATTTATTACTTTCAACCAAACTTGTATCCTGGTGACGATTTCCCAATAAATCTACTTTTTCATTGTATGAACATTAAATTCTTTCACTATTTTAAGATAGGACTGTATGGGCGGAAACATGGGGACTACGCAAAGAAGATCTAAAGAGGTTGGAAACTTTCGAAATGTGGATATGGAGGAGGACGGAGAAAATAAGTTGGAAAGACAAAGTAAAGAATGACGAGGTGCTGGAACGAGTAGGAGAGCAAAGGTCCCTTATAAAAACAATAAGGAACAAAAAAGAAAAGAACTGGATAGGTGAGTAATGAATGCCTGCTTAAAATGACCCTGGAGGGGATTGTAAGTGGAGGGAAAAGAAGAGGTTGACAAAGAAAGAAAATGCTTGATGACATCATGATAAATGGGAACTATATAGAGAAAGAGAGACTGACAGAACAAAGGGAGGCATGGAAGGCTGTCACTGTGATTGAAACTGTTGAATAACAGAAAATTCTTGATGATGATGATTTTAAAGTAAATTGTTCAGCATCTCTCTTAATAATTTATTTCAATTACTGACTCCATAACTCAGAAATGAAAACTTTCCCACTATCTTATCCCTGAAATCAAGTACTAGTTTGTGGCCACTGTCATCTCTTCCATCTCACTTCCTACATCTTAATTCTTCTTCCAATTGTCAGTTTATGCCTATTACAACCCCAACACAAGCTTTACAAACCTTCTATTTTCAAATGACTCCTGGCACAGTTCCTTTACATGATCAGTTTCTCCATAAATAAATCTAGCTGTCCTCTTTTGGTCTTGGCATACTCAAGAAAGAACCTCAGGAAGGTTTTGCTTACTAGTTTCTGTATTTCGCTGGTGCATTATCCCATAACTCTCTCCAAAGGATTTTGAAATCTTTCATTACTACCTAAAACAGTGTGACCTGCCCAGTTGAAATTATTTACATTTTATGCCTACAACGAGAAATTCTCTCTCCTTTGAACAGTCATACAACCATTATTTTTCTACCTGTGTATCAAAATAACTGATTCTTTTTGGCATAAATCATTAGTTTTAGACAAGATGCTTTATCAGCTGTGTTCACTGTAGCTCAAAGCACTTCATTTATATCTGTGGAAGAATATAATTTCATTCATGTTTAGTACAATTTTTTTTTTTTTTGTAAAGTCACCATTATTAGCAAAAAAATAGCACTACTAATGTTAACAGCTGTAAAATTTTGTGACGAGACAGTATTAGATCAGCAATATGCAGAAATATTTGCTAGGCAGTCATAAATTTAATGTATTTTGATGGTATTGAGGACTAATAAACTATTTCAAAAGGATGAGATAATCAGATTAATTATTTGCAAAAGGCTCAGTTGTTCCATGAAGCATTGTTGAACATGGAGGCGCACAGTGTAGAAGTAGTAAAGTGATTGTTGTGAGTATTCTGAAACTGGCAGTCACAAGAGATGGAGGCAAAGTTAAAGCGTGACATCTGTAATAGTAACGTGAGCCGTGCTTCCCTTTTATTAAGTATAAAGTGAACAGAATGCAACTTGATGCTGTCCTTTTAATATTCTAGACAAGTGTTTTTGAAGAACTGTGAGCCATCAGGAATAAGTGGTCTGAACAAAGTGTGTAACATTGTTGGACCGAAGTGTGATCAGAATCTGCAACTCTAAGAGAGGAAGCCTTATCCACAGTCAAAGTAAATAATTTAACTAGGGTGGTGATGGGAAACTTGTATGCGTTGTGTGAATAAAACTATAGTGAACTTTAAAGTGAACCGTGTTATTATTTCTGGATATATTAGAACCTGCAAGGCTAACAATCAGTAGCACATAACAGCATACCTAATATCGAGCCCATACCTCATTTATTATATTGCAATATGGTGACTTAATTAAATCACCACAATGAGTGAAACAAAATCAATAAGAAATACAAAAATATTCATAACTGTGTTAACCAGCTTAGCTATTAAGCTAATTTAATTCATCTACTCTGAGAGGTACCAGTTTTGGTAGACTTTATTGATGAGTAAAATTTTCTCGGGTAACTAGCTGAGTTAGTCCATCATTAAAACACGACATTTCGGCGGTCACAATCTCTACGTGGCTCGGTCCAGGGGGGGGGGGGGGCTGAAAGGCTATGCCGAGCTACGTGGGGGAGGGGGGGGTTTCCGAGCCAAGCCACGTAGCTTTCCTTTCATAACATTTTTCAGAGTTAAAAATGAGGAACAAAACACAAAAGAGCATGTGAATAATTATTTCCTGCAGTTAATTATCTCCGTATGTAATTTACAATAGTCTGACAGGAGAAAACAGTACAAAATATCTTCTGGAATCAAAAGGTAAAAAAAGCTACGTGCTACGTTGGGGAGGGGGGGGGCAAAAGCCATGTAGGGCTATGTGGGGGGAGGGGGGGGTTCACAGGAGGCCAAAATGGAGCTATGTGGTTTATGCACACTCCCTAGGTTACTGAGCCACTTACCTACCGGCAGCAGTCACTTGACAATGGCGGCAGAGATTGTGACCGCCAAAATGCTAGTGTTTAAGCGATGGACTAACTCAGATAGTTAACCGAGTTAATTTTATTCATTTACAACACCAAGAAAATCTCCAGTCTTATATAGACTTTATTGATACTAATTTTTCCCCTTACAGCTTTATGCCTCATTTACATTGAGGTCACTAGAGCAATGGGGGCAAGGAATGGGAAAGAACTAATTAGTATGAACTTTATCGATACTAATATTTTCCCCTTATTGCTTTGTGCCCCATTGACACTGAGGTCATTAGAGGCAGAAAAGGACTTGGAACATGGAATGGGAAGGAATGTGATAATGGTATTTCGAAGGAATCATCCTGGCATTCACCTTGAGTTGTTTTGGGAAACCATGGAAAACCATTGATTCTCTGGCATGTTGTTCAATCCCCTCTTTTGACCAGAGAATAGTTATATTTTTACTCAGTAGTTCTGAAAACTCCTTTGTCTGAGAATTTTTTTGAGCTGCGAATGGTCTCTAATGCCATTAAAAAAGTGAAAAGTGAAAACAGTAGTACCACAGAGTAATGGATTAAAGAATTGCTTGCAGAAGACTTGAAATGTAAATATCTTGGCATTACATTTGATAACAAGCTTAACTGGGCAGGACACATTGGACAGGTGGTAGGAAAATGTTTCAAAATTATGCATTTGTTGCAGAGAGTGATAAGGGGATGTACGAGAGAAGTAAAGGAATTGGATTACAAAACTTTGGTCAGACCATTGCTCGAATATGGTAGTGTAGTATGGGACCCACATTTTTGCGTATCAAATACAGGAGTTGGAGAGGGTGCAAAAAAGGGCTGCTAGATTTGTTTCTGGAAATTATGGCAGAATGCAATCAGTGACGGATATGATACAGGAGCTGGAATGGGATTCATTGCAAGACAGGAGGAGGATGAGGAGGGTCATGGGAGTGTACAGGGCATATACTGGCGATGAGACATGGAAAGATATTGCAATAGGTATGAAAAGTAGTGCATGGAAGGGAAAAGATGACTATGACCACAAGCTGGACTCAATTTCAGGCACAAGGGTGTGGGAAGATTCTCTTTTTTAGGTAAGGGTGTCAGGGATTGGAATAAGTTACCAAAGGAAATGATGAATAATTTACCAAAAAAGTTGAAAGAATTTAAAGTTAAAATTTGTAGATGGCAAATGTATGTGAGTGCAGGAAAGGGGGAAGATGGGTATGTAGGGAAATTGCCACCAGAGCATCTGCTCCATTGTAATTAAATAAAAAATAAAAAATAATTAAAATTAGTTCCAATGAATGGTTCTTGTTGCGTTACTGTCAGAAGTTAGGTAGTTTGCAGGTAAAATACTGCTTTAGGACAGGATTGCAACAATAGAGGATTATCATCAGCTGCAGGAGGATTTGTGGCAGTATATCTATTTCAATAGGTCAGTATGGAATGAAGAAAAATGTCAAAAACATATTCACAGATTGGAAAATAAAGATTTTATGTGATTATCGATGAAGGAGAAATATTGGCGGAAGCACTAAAATGCAAATATTTGAGCATATCATTTGATAATAAGCTCATTTAGGACAAAAGCATGGAAACAGAGCTGTGAAAACTTCTGCAACTCATTGCTCGAGTATTGTGAAACCCACATTACAAGTATCATGTACAGGAATTAGAGGGGATGCAAAGGAGAGCAGCTCTGTTCAAATTATTACAGAATACAGTAACTGAATTAAGGGAAAGGATTCAGATTTACTGGAAGAAAAGGGTTGGTGTAGGAGTGATAGAAATTTGTGAGACACAAATAGGTGACAATACATGGACGGTTATTGGACAATGAATTAGTTGCTGTTTTTAGAAGTAAAAAGAGGTCCATGGCTCTAATTAACATTTGTTTTTAGACATAATTGAGGTGGGTAGTTTTCGCCTGTAGAAATCGAGTCAGGCACTAGAAAAAATTGTTGAGGGAGAATAAAATATACCTCATACAGCACAAGAATTTAAAATAAAAATTTGCATAAATCATTAGTAGATTGATAAGGAAATCACAACTAGATAATAAGCACTTCTATAATTAGTAATAATAACAAAATTCTGATGGTTTCTAGAGATTAGGCAATCTCAATATATATATTTTTTTAATTTATTTATGACTGAACTGTATTTGAAACTGTTCCCTCGCCATTATAGGAACAATTCCTTATCGAACAGGGAATTAAAGATTTTTATTGCTACATTAGTTTACTGCTCTTAAAATGATAATGAAATAGTTATGTTATTATTGTTTTAGTTTACCACTCAGTGCAACTTCAAGGATGTTCGAAACACATGATGTCCCTCTTTTATTAGTTAACCTCACAGCAGAAACTCCATGGTGTAAGGAGGCTAAGGATGGATCTAAATTAAAGTATGTAGGTAAGAACTGTTTATTAAACATGGAGAGCACATTGTTTTTGTAGTTTTTTTTGATTGATGCTAATGTGATAACAGCAATGCAATCTGATGCTTAAACAACAACACAGAGTTAATTAAATACTCAAGTTGCAAATTTCAAGCGTATAGAAGGCAAAATTATTGAGATTAGTTGGTTAGCAAGTTATTCCAAGGTGATTGTCATTAATGTTAAAATTATTACAAAAAAAAAATTACAGACAAGAAAATTTGACAATTTAGAGCCAAAAATGGTCTTCTCATATATTAATTTTTCATACTAAGTTAGGGAAAAGTTCTAAAGCAAATAAAATCTAGCAATCTGAAATAATTAATTGATGTTTGTCATGACTGACTACAACATTGCTGATCTAAGTTTTATATTTTGGTTTGATTGAATGGTAGAATTAATTTGTGTTCATACTGAACAGTCCCCTTTAAACAGTTCCAATGCAGCCTTAATGCTAGTGATTTGCAAGCTAACTGAGTCTTATTGATATTTGTGATTATTTTCACAAAACATTTTGGTATTTTCTTTCTTTCTGTTCTCTGGAAGTAACAAGATATTATGGCACAGAAAATGACCTGCTTTGAATGAATATTTTTTTATTCATTCGGTACACAGAATATCAGAATCTATAAACTATTGTCCAATTCCTCCAGTCATATCATGAAATAAGTATTCCTATGGCAAAAGTCCTAACTGTCTCCTTCTTCTTTCACTCTTTCTCAAAAATAAACCTCAAAGAATTATCAAAAAAGGAAAAGAAAAACAAATCAAAACCTGAACTCTGAAGTCTAAAGATCTTAATTTTTACATTTCAGTAGACAAACAGCTATGTTCTGATACCTGCATCTATATATTACATCATTTGCTTCTCTGATGAACATACAAGACATGAATACTTGAAAAAATTTCATGATGTGAATTAAATAACTTTTAATCACCACCACACTACTTGCATTGTACTAGTCAATACTATATATTGGAACATTCTGCTATTATGTACCCAGCTGATCCTGTTGCCATCAAAGCTATCTCTCACAGCACCAGGAATTTTGAAGTCCTTTTTTTTTAAAAAAAGTTTCATTCAAGAAGGGGAACAGAATATGGAATATAAGGGTGGCAGTGGGTGTATGCTAGCACAAATCTCAATAGCCTTATAAATTTTAAGTTAGTCAAATCATCATTGTTTACCAACTGTCATATAAGCATCTTAAGCTAAATAAATAAATAATTGTTTTCTTGGAAACTGATCACATACAAACAAAATTGTTTTTCTATAGAATTCTTTAAAAATATTGTGCTTTTGGTTCAAGTAATCACTGGATCATATTTAAAGGTTAAGGCTCATAAGAACTTAAAATTCCATATAACATATTTTTTTGTAAATACAGATGGAAATTGGCAGAAAGTGAAGGAAGAAGATAAAATGAAATTGACACGTACAGAAGCAGCTGTGTGGTTGGCCCTTCATCAGTTGCTGTTGAATCCAAAATGTCAAACACATTATGACTTAAATGATTACCGTAAGGAGCAACTGCTTAAGGTTAGGATATCACTAATATTGTGTCTGAATTGGAGAAAAAAAAATATGAAATAATACGATTACTTTTAGTAGTAGTAGTATTTTATTTGACCTCCAAATCATATACATGTACATTATAAATAATTTTATTTATCTTATGGTCATGGCGCAAAATAATTAATACAATGTAACATTAAATTATAATTAAAATTCAAAATCAGCATGGTGCATCCAATGTAGAACTTCATTCGAAATATTAATAAAGTCTATCAGTGATCCCCTGAAGGCTTGAAGTGGGCAATCAAAGGTCATGTGATGGATGGCTTGTTTTTCCTCACTACAGTCGCAATTCGGTGAATCTCTCATTCCCAATGTGTACAGAGCTAAGCAGATCTACCATGACCAGACCTAACTCTGTTAAGAGGTGGCCAGGTCTTGTGAGGAAGGTCGAGATCCTTTATTGCCTGTTGACTGTCAAACATGGAGCGCCATTCTGGTGGGGCTGAGGCTATCCACTCCAATTTCCATGCTTCTCTCCCGTTAAAATTATTAGATATAATCTGTTTTGCAGTTTTTATGCTTGGACTTCTTGATTTAAGACTCCGAAATTGATTTTCCATGTCGTCATGGATGGGCAGATCCAAGTAATGACAGATCATATTATTCATCTTCTGGTGAAGTGGCGACGGAGACTGAGATCGCCGAAATATCGTGTGGAAACATCTTACTTACTCGGCTAAGTCTCCCGAGAAGACTACATCCATTCTCAACGTCGAGAAAGACTTCGTTCCTATAGATCATATTATATTGGTAAATTTGATGATTATGTCGTCTTATTGTAGGCGGTTCGATGTTAGACAAAATAGGTAGTCAGTAAAATGGAGTGGTCTTGATACATCCACTAATTATCCGCATTGTCTGGTTCAAAACTGTGTCGATCTTTTTGACATGGGTGCTATTCATCCAGACAGATGAGCAATACTCAGCTGCAGAATACACAAGGCTCAGTGCTGATGTGTGAAGTGTGGAGGTGGATGCTCCCCAGAAAGTACAAGTTAACTGCTGCAGAATATTATTTCTGGGTCTTAGTTTTGATGCAAGGTTGTTTAGATACTTGGGAAAAGAGTTGTGTCGGCGGGGAGTGCCATCAAGAAGAGATTTGCTGCCTGATTGTTCAGATGGAAGACACTAGTTTCCGTCTTGCTGGAACTGGGTACGAGACGCCATTTCTTAAAATAGTTGCTCAAGGTTTTGAGGTCTGCTTATGAACTATTTTCAATTTGCTGAACGTTTGCAGAAAGAAAGATATTCTGACAATTGCAGATAAGGATGAAGAAGAAGTAACTGAAGATTAGGGAAACGCAAAGATAATAAATAACTGGTGTAATAATAAAATTAGGGACTTAAAACAATTAGGGACTATCATCTAAGAAAGTGAGGTTGTAAATCAGAGGAAGGAATAGCTTCCACATTCTGTAGAAATGAGCAAAATAAAACATTTTAAATAGATCCTGAGAAAATTGTAAAGGAACAGAGAAAGCTAAAGAAGCATTAAGATAAGTATTATATTATTACAGATGTATTAAAGATAGTCGGATATGATATTGTACCTTCCTTTGAAATGTTATTTAAATTGAGTTTCGGTACCTGCTGCTTGCTAGAGGACTGGAAAAGTGTAATTTGAAGTACCAGTCCATAAATAAGGAGTAACAAATAGGATTAAAAATTACAGACTTATTAGTTTGATATCAGCGGTACGTTGTTTGATGGAGAGACTGAAATGCAACCATATCAGAACTGTCTGTGAGGAAAAACTTGTTTCCAGATCAGCAACTTGGCTTTAGCCTAGGATATTCATGTAGTTAGTGAGCTATATGCAATATATTTAAGATAAAAAGGACATGGGATACCAAGTTAATAATATAGCAATAGATCTTCTCAATGTGTTTGAGAGGATAGTCATAAAATAGTCTGATATAAGATAAAAACTATTGAATTGGATGGAAAAGTGACTTGTTGAGTAGAGGAATTCTTAAATGGTAGAACGCAAGGAGCTAGGTTGGGAATTGCAGTATCAAAAGAGGTGGAAGTGAAAATAGGAGTGCCACAGGTGGTGTATTGGGACCATTGCTGTTCATTATTCTCATGATGATTGTGTTAATGATTTACAGTCAGAAATTAGGATGTTTGCATTTGATATAATAGTGTATAACAGGATTAAAATGAGGAAAGACTGTGAACAACTGCTGGGAGACATGGAGAGGATATCAAGCTGGGTAGGTTAATATGGAGGTAAACACCAAGAAAAATCAACTTGTCAGGTACACAGATAAAAAAAAAATGGTCGTTTGTGACTAAAGGTGGCAGATGGAATTGATTGTTGAGGTGTTAATATCTTGGCATAACATTTGATAATTAACTCAATTCTAGAGCCCACATTGGACAGATGTTTCAGTTTTATCTATTGGAGGGTGTGATGAGCAAAGTTCCAGAAAAATGAAGAAACTGGTTTACAAAAAATTTATAAGATCATTGCTTGAATATGGAGATGTAGCATGGGATACACATTTTGGTTATCAAGTACAGGAGTCAGAGGGGCTGCAAATGAGGCAAGCTCATTTCATTTGTGGTAATTACCATACAATCAGTAAGTGATTTTATTGGAGATGGAGGAGGGAAGGATATTGGTAGAAGGATGAGGAGTATCGCATGGAAGGGAAGAGATGTGGTACTTGAGTTTGGGTATAAGGGAGTGGGAAAATTTCTATTTCTTTATATAGATAAGATAATGAGGGACTGGAATAAATTATCAATAGAAGTGCTGCATAGTTTACCAGTAACACTGAGAATTATTTTTTTTTAAAAGGACAAAAGCAGGTTGGTGTAAAAATTACCCTCAAAGAATTGAATATAAAAATTAATAAGAAGAGGGGAAATGGGTGTGCAGGGAAATTGTCACTGGAGCATGCACCACATTGCATTTACATTAAATGTCTGTATAATGTACAACTCTTAAAAATCATGTGAAGTTTAATTTAATTTAATTGCAACTACCTGGTGGCACTTTGCCACATACTTACTATTGCATTTTATGTTTTTCTTTTTAATTTATATTCTTTGGGAGAAATTTTATTACCCATCTACTTCTGCCCTTTGTGGGTTTTAATATTAGATTCTTTCAGTATTTGAGGTAAATTATTCATTATTTTGCTTGGTAATTTATTCTAGTCCATGCCTGCCCTTTAAATTAATTGCAATGGAGTGCACAGTCCAGTGGCAATTTCCCTACATATCCATTTTTCCCCTGTCCTGTTACCCACCCACTTTTGCCATCTAGGAATTTCTACTTCAAATCCTTTTAAATTATTCACTATTTTTCTTGGTTATTTATTCCCCCTTACAAACAAAAGAAAATCTTACCACATCCTTGTGAATGAAATTAAGATTAGGTAAGGGGGCATCCATAAATTACGTGAGGTGTTTTGCCAGATTTCCGGACCCCCCCCCCCCTCCCTCTCATGAGATCTGGTCCGTGAGACCCCCTCCCCCCCTAGAAATTGCCCTCGCAACTGTTTGAGACCTTTTTTTTTAGGTCTCAGCCTTCCAAAGCCAGTGACCCCCCCTCCATTTTGGTGAGATTTCACTGCCCCTCCCCCTATTTCACCTCACGTAATTTATGGACACCCCCTAAGAACATTTTCAATCTCTGTTATGGTTGAAACCAAGTGCCAACTCAATGTCTTGGTAAACTCTTACCCTTAACATAATACTACTTCTAATTATCCTACCAATATTCATCCATCTTCATAACCAATATTTGCTTTATACACTCCCAGCACCTACCTCACGTCTTCCAGTAACTCCCAATCCAGCTCCTTTTATTGTATTAAGTTTTGTAGTAATTTCCATTAAAAAAATCCAGCTACCCTCTTTTCATGCCCTCCAATTGCTATATTTGGTACCCATAAAGTGAGCTTCATGCCAAACCACTATAATAAATCAATGGTCTTCCAAGTTTCTGTATATCAATTCTTTCACTTTTTGGTACTTCACCTCCTCACCCCTTCCAAGAAATGAGACTTTCGAAACCTGATCTCACTACCTTCCCAATGAAATCCACCCAACTGAGTTTACTTATACCTTGGTATTTACACTTCTAATCATAAGAACCCAATAAGGTGACTCTTCTTTGCATTTATCTTTATTATATATTGAGTTACTCAGCTAGACATTCTGTCCAGATCCATTCGTAGCTGTTCACAGTCTTCATCAAATCATATAACATTATGTCATCTACATACAATGTAAAATAATGAACAACAATCATATCAATATACTACCTTTTGTCAATCCTGTTACCACTTCCTCCTCTTTTAAAACTTCATTTCCTTCTCTCATTCTTTGCTCTGTCTTTTAAAAACTTCCCAACAAGTCATCTTCTATGGTTTTTATTTATTTGCCTCCATTCTATGGCTCGTCTATTGGAGATCCATTGCTGTTCTCCCTTGTTTTTTGCATCTCTGTTAACTTGAAACTGTATTTGTTTGTAAGTAGACACTGCATTTGTTCATTATACTTCTACATTTCACTAGTGTCTTATAAATAGCTTTAGTAAATCCTCATCTCTGCTCTTAACATTCCTGCATTATAATATTTTTCATCATTAGTGTAATGAAGATCCAATTAAAATGTACATAAAAGTATATGCATGTGGTTTTTTTCCCCTTTCTATGTAGTAAATAATTCTCAAACATCAAAAACTTTAATTCACAGCTTCGGGGTTACCTGCATGAAGTTCTCCTCGATCAGTTGGCTCCATTGGCTGAACTGCAGTACTGGCTCAGTCGACTGTCAATGTCACAGCTTCCTTCAAGTACCAAGAAACCACTAATTCTGGAAGTTGTACCACAGGTCAGTTGCATCATTAATCACTTATTAAAATAAGAATTATTAAAATAAATGTATTATCATATTTTGTCCATAATATAGATACGTGAATCCATTTTGAATCGGAGTGCAAGTGAATGGAACAAGATTGCTAGCAAGCAAGTTGAATTGTTATTTTATAACACTCAAGAAGAGTTGATGGAAATTGCAAAAAGGTATTTTATGGTCATTTAATTCTACCTATAGACATTTACTTCATGCAATTGTAGATTGATTTTGACGAGAAAAATATTTCTTCAGACTCAGTTCTACATATGATCCAGACACATTAGCAAATCTTGCTACCACTGCACCAACTTGCAGTGAATGTGGAGAACGTGCAGCTAAGAAATGTTCTCACTGCAAAGCTGTATGGTATTGTGGCCGGTAGGTGTTAATCTAAAATCTGTATGGTTAAGGATAGTTAGTAAAACGTGAACTTTATGTAGGTAGATACAGATTTACAAGACAAAAATCCTAAAGCCAGAGACTCATGACAATTGTGAGACAAGTAGAAAGTGAAAGAAATTTGAACTAGGTATGAATGTTACAATCAGTGCATGAGGAACAATCGGATAATTGAAACAATATATATCAGGAATTAAATGTTGCTGTGGGGAACTTTGATTGAGTAGATTTTTTTCTAGTAAATCTGAGTTACTCAAGTTTGTGACAGATGATTAAAAATGTTGATACTATAGTTTCACTGGAACTGATTTAATTACTAGTAGTAGGTCAGATTAAATTGATAAATCATAGAAATATCTTCCTAATGAAAGGGTACAAATGCTCAAAAACAAGTTTCGATGTCCCTAAGTTCTGATTAAAATTTTAGAGAAAAAATGGAAATTTAGTGCTGGAGGTATATTTTTCTGTCACCAATACAATGGATGTATAGAATATCATCTGAAGTTACTAGTGTTATTATTCCCAGCTGGGTAGCTTGCTTTGAAACAGAGTTAATATTACTTGAGAGTCTTTACAGAAGCACATGAGTAAGAAATATTGCATTGTTTATCTGTCTCAGCACTATCAACAACTTAATGCATGAGGAAGGACAGATGATTCTGCACTAACACTCATACTCAGGGGCGGATCCAGAGGGGGGGGGGAGCTAGGGGTCTCAAGTCCCCCCCCCCAAGTATCTAGGTCCACCCCTGACATCAAAATTTTGGAGTCTTCATTAAAAGCTCTTCTGATCAGAGGGGGCAGCAATCTGAGGAGACTACAAAGACTACCCTTGCCTGATTCAAGTGCCCCCCAAACCAAGATCCACTCAAGCCCCTCCCCCAAACCAAAGTTCTCTCAAGGCCCCCCCAAACCAAAGTTCATTCAAGCCCCCCCCAATCCAAAATCCGCTCAAGCCCCTCCCAAACCAAAATCCTGGATCCACCAATGCTCATACTAAAAAGATTTGTCACATTATTACTTTGATGACTCAAGAGCTTGTAGCAACAAAGCATCACGTAACAACATACCAAATGACTGCCTCTAATAATTTAAATGTTCAATTTACACCACCTTATCTGGACAGAGTAAAGGCATAAAACGTCTTGTGTTAAATAAAATTGCTTGTAAAGTTCTAAAAATCTGTCATCTAAAGCCTTCCATAAGTGAAAGGTTCTCGCCTAAAAAAAATGTGTTATTAATTTAAGATTTTTTGACTTTTTTTTTCAGGGAATGTCAGGTGAAAAACTGGCCAAGTCATAAAATGACTTGTGAGAAACTGGTTGAATCTCTGAAGAAATTAAATATAGAATGATATAATCATACAGTTTCCTTTCTTACATTAAGTTAATAGTTTTTACACAAATTCCCAATATATACAAAATTGGTGAACAAACAAAAATTGCAGTGAAATATACATATGTTTAGATTTAATTAATTTTTCTTTATTTAATTGTGATGGAGCACATGCACCAGTTGTATTTTCTGTTTAATGTAAAGAAATAAAAAGAAAAATCATTTTAAAAATATTTATGGTTCATATCTTTCACTCTAATAATAATAAAAATAAGATAGGATAGGGAAAATAAACAGTTACCCGTCACCACAGATGAAGGCAGGAGGGCGAAAACACGTAAAAACACAAAAAAACAAAAGAATTACACAATATTTCGACTTTTCAGTCTTACTCGTGTAGGAGGCGAGACATATGGCAGGGGGAAAGATGTGGTCACATCCGAGCCCGCCACATGAATCTTTCCCCCTGCCATATGTCTCGCCTCCTACACGAGTAAGACTGAAAAGTCGAAATATTGTGTAATTCTTTTGTTTTTTTTGTGTTTTTACGTGTTTCGCCCTCCTGCCTTCATCTGT
>CM061919.1:245370834-245515856 GCA_031002005.1 Vandiemenella viatica
CCTAATCTTAATTTCATTCACAAGGATGTGGTAAGATTTTCTTTTGTTTGTAAGGGGGAATAAATAACCAAGAAAAATAGTGAATAATTTAAAAGGATTTGAAGTAGAAATTCCTAGATGGCAAAAGTAGGTGGGTAACAGGACAGGGGAAAAATGGATATGTAGGGAAATTGCCACTGGACTGTGCACTCCATTGCAATTAATTTAAAGGGCAGGCATGGACTAGAATAAATTACCAAGCAAAATAATGAATAATTTACCTCAAATACTGAAAGAATCTAATATTAAAACCCACAAAGGGCAGAAGTAGATGGGTAACAAAATTTCTCCCAAAGAATATAAATTAAAAAGAAAAACATAAAATGCAATAGTAAGTATGTGGCAAAGTGCCACCAGGTAGTTGCAATTAAATTAAATTAAACTTCACATGATTTTTAAGAGTTGTACATTATACAGACATTTAATGTAAATGCAATGTGTTGCATGCTCCAGTGACAATTTCCCTGCACACCCATTTCCCCTCTTCTTATTAATTTTTATATTCAATTCTTTGAGGGTAATTTTTACACCAACCTGCTTTTGTCCTTTTAAAAAAAAATAATTCTCAGTGTTACTGGTAAACTATGCAGCACTTCTATTGATAATTTATTCCAGTCCCTCATTATCTTATCTATATAAAGAAATAGAAATTTTCCCACTCCCTTATACCCAAACTCAAGTACCACATCTCTTCCCTTCCATGCGATACTCCTCATCCTTCTACCAATATCCTTCCCTCCTCCATCTCCAATAAAATCACTTACTGATTGTATGGTAATTACCACAAATGAAATGAGCTTGCCTCATTTGCAGCCCCTCTGACTCCTGTACTTGATAACCAAAATGTGTATCCCATGCTACATCTCCATATTCAAGCAATGATCTTATAAATTTTTTGTAAACCAGTTTCTTCATTTTTCTGGAACTTTGCTCATCACACCCTCCAATAGATAAAACTGAAACATCTGTCCAATGTGGGCTCTAGAATTGAGTTAATTATCAAATGTTATGCCAAGATATTAACACCTCAACAATCAATTCCATCTGCCACCTTTAGTCACAAACGACCATTTTTTTTTTATCTGTGTACCTGACAAGTTGATTTTTCTTGGTGTTTACCTCCATATTAACCTACCCAGCTTGATATCCTGTCCATGTCTCCCAGCAGTTGTTCACAGTCTTTCCTCATTTTAATCCTGTTATACACTATTATATCAAATGCAAACATCCTAATTTCTGACTGTAAATCATTAACACAATCATCATGAGAATAATGAACAGCAATGGTCCCAATACACCACCTGTGGCACTCCTATTTTCACTTCCACCTCTTTTGATACTGCAATTCCCAACCTAGCTCCTTGCTTTCTACCATTTAAGAATTCCTCTACTCAACAAGTCACTTTTCCATCCAATTCAATAGTTTTTATCTTATATCAGACTATTTTATGACTATCCTCTCAAACACATTGAGAAGATCTATTGCTATATTATTAACTTGGTATCCCATGTCCTTTTTATCTTAAATATATTGCATATAGCTCACTAACTACATGAATATCCTAGGCTAAAGCCAAGTTGCTGATCTGGAAACAAGTTTTTCCTCACAGACAGTTCTGATATGGTTGCATTTCAGTCTCTCCATCAAACAACCTACCGCTGATATCAAACTAATAAGTCTGTAATTTTTAATCCTATTTGTTACTCCTTATTTATGGACTGGTACTTCAAATTACACTTTTCCAGTCCACTAGCAAGCAGCAGGTACCGAAACTCAATTTAAATAACATTTCAAAGGAAGGTACAATAACATATCCGACTATCTTTAATACATCTGTAATAATATAATACTTATCTTAATGCTTCTTTAGTTTTCTCAGTTCCTTTACAATTTTCTCAGGATCTATTTAAAATGTTTTATTTTGCTAATTTCTACAGAATGTGGAAGCTATTCTTTCCTCTGATTTACAACCTCACTTTCTTAGATGATAGTCCCTAATTGTTTTAAGTCCCTAATTTTATTATTACACCAGTTATTTATTATCTTTGCATTTCCCTAATCTTCAGTTACTTCTTCTTCATCCTTATCTGCAATTGTCAGAATATCTTTCTTTCTGCAAACGTTCAGCAAATTGAAAATAGTTCATAAGCAGACCTCAAAACCTTGAGCAACTATTTTAAGAAATGGCGTCTCGTACCCAGTTCCAGCAAGACGGAAACTAGTGTCTTCCATCTGAACAATCTCTCGCTTGACATTCTTCTTGATGGCACTCCCCGCCGACACAACTCTTTTCCCAAGTATTTGGGAATCGTAATGGGTCACACCTTGTCATACAATAAACATCTAAACAACCTTGCATCAAAACTAAGACCCAGAAATAATATTCTGCAGCAGTTAACTTGCACTTCCTGGGGAGCATCCACCTCCACACTTCACACATCAGCACTGAGCCTTGTGTATTCTGCAGCTGAGTATTGCTCATCTGTCTGGATGAATAGCACCCATGTCAAAAAGATCGACACAGTTTTGAACCAGACAATGCGGATAATTAGTGGATGTATCAAGACCACTCCATTTTACTGACTACCTATTTTGTCTAACATCGAACCGCCTACAATAAGACGACATAATCATCAAATTTACCAATATAATATGATCTATTGGAACGAAGTCTTTCTCGACGTTGAGAATGGATGTAGTCTTCTCGGGAGACTAGCCGAGTAAGTAAGATGTTTCCACACGATATTTTGGCGATCTCAGTCTCCGTCGCCATCTTCTGGTGAAGTGGCGACGGAGACTGAGATCGCCGAAATATCGTGTGGAAACATCTTACTAGCTCCATCCATGACGACATGGAAAATCATTTTCAGAGACTTAAATCAAGAAGTCCAAGCATAAAAACTGCAAAACAGATTATATCTAACAATTTTAACGGGAGAGAAGCATGGAAATTGGAGTGGATAGCCTCAGCTCCACCAGAATGGCACTCCGTGTTTGACAGTCAACAGGCACTAAAGGATCTGGACCTTCCTCACAAGACCTGGCCACCTCTTAACAGAGTTAGGTCTGGTCATGGTAGATCTGCTTAGCTCTGTACACATTGGGAATGAGAGATTCACCGAATTGCGACTGTGGTGAGGAAAAACAAGCCATCCATCACATGACCTTTGATTGCCCACTTCGAGCCTTCAGGGGATCACTGATAGACATTATTAATATTTCGAATGAAGCACATTGGATGCACCATGCTGATTTTGAATTTTAATTATAATTTAATGTTACATTGTATTAATTATTTTGTGCCATGGCCATAAGATAAATAAAATTATTTATAATGTACATGTATATGATTTGGAGGTCAAATAAAATACTACTAAAAGTACCGGTAATCGTATTATTTCATATTTTTTTCTCCAATTCTGACACAATATTAGTGATATCCTAACCTTAAGCAGTTGCTCCTTACGGTAATCATTTAAGTCATAATGTGTTTGACATTTTGGATTCAACAGCAACTGATGAAGGGCCAACCACACAGCTGCTTCTGTACGTGTCAATTTCATTTTATCTTCTTCCTTCACTTTCTGCCAATTTCCATCTGTATTTACAAAAACAATATGTTATATGGAATTTTAAGTTCTTATGAGCCTTAACCTTTAAATATGATCCAGTGATTACTTGAACCAAAAGCACAATATTTTAAAAGAATTCTATAGAAAAACAATTTTGTTTGTATGTGATCAGTTTCCAAGAAAACAATTATTAATTTATTTAGCTTAAGATGCTTATATGACAGTTGGTAAACAATGATGTTTTGACTAACTTAAAATTTATAAGGCTATTGAGATTTGTGCTAGCATACACCCACTGCCACCCTTACATTCCATATTCTGTTCCCCTTCTTGAATGAAACTTTTTTTCAAAAAAGGACTTCAAAATTCCTGGTGCTGTGAGAGATAGCTTTGATGGCAACAGGATCAGCTGGGTACATAATAGCAGAATGTTCCAATATATAGTATTGACTAGTACAATGCAAGTAGTGTGGTGGTGATTAAAAGTTATTTAATTCACATCATGAAATTTTTTCAAGTATTCATGTCTTGTATGTTCATCAGAGAAGCAAATGATGTAATATATAGATGCAGGTATCAGAACATAGCTGTTTGTTTACTGAAACGTAAAAATTAAGATCTTTAGACTTCAGACTTCATGTTTTGATTTGTTTTTCTTTCCCTTTTTTGATAATTCTCTGAGGTTTATTTTTGAGAAAGAGTGAAAGAAGAAGGAGACAGTTAGGACTTTTGCCATAGGAATACTTATTTCATGATATGACTGGAGGAATTGGACAATAGTTTATAGATTCTGACATTCTGTGTACCGAATTAATACAAAAATATTCATTCAAAGCAGGTCATTTTCTGTGCCATAATGTCTTGTTACTTCCAGAGAACAGAAGAAAGAAAAGTACCAAAATGTTTTGTGAAAATAATCACAAATATCAATAAGACTCAGTTAGCTTGCAAATCACTAGCATTAAGGCTGCATTGGAACTGTTTAGAGGGGACTGTTCAGTATGAACACAAAATCATTCTAACATTCAGTCAAACCAAAATATAAAACTTAGATCAGCAATGTTGTAGTCAGTCATGACAAACGGCAATTAATTATTTCAGATTGCTAGATTTTATTTGCTTTAGAACTTTTCCCTAACTTAGCATGAAAAATTAATATATGAGAAGACCATTTTTGGCTCTAAATTGTCAAATTTTCTTGTCTGTAATTTTTTTTTTTTTTTTGTAATAATTATAACATTAATGACAATCACCTTGGAATAACTTGCTAACCAACTAATCTCAATAATGTTGCCTTCTATACGCTTGAAATTTGCAACTTTAGTATTTAATTAACTCTGTGTTGTTGTTGTTTAAGCATCAGATTGCATTGCTGTTATCACATTAGCATCAATAAAAAAAACTACAAAAACAATGTGCTCTCCATGTTTAATAAACATGTTCTTACCTACATACTTTAATTTAGATCCATCCTTAGCCTCCTTACACCATGGAGTTTCTGCTGTGAGGTTAACTAATAAAAGAGGGACATCATGTGTTTCTAACATCCTTGAAGTTGCACTGAGTGGTAAACTAAAACAATAATAACATAACTATTTCATTATCATTTTAAGAGCAGTAAACTAATGTAGCAATAAAAGTCTTTAATTCCCTGTTCGATAAGCAATTGTTCCTATAATGGCGAGGGAACAGTTTCAAATACAGTTCAGTCATAAATAAATTAAAAAATATATATATTGAGATTGCCTAATCTCTAGAAACCATCAGAATTTTGTTATTATTACTAATTATAAAAGTGCTTATTATCTAGTTGTGATTTCCTTATCAATCTACTAATGATTTATGCAAATTTTTATTTTAAATTGTTGTGCTGTATGAGGTATATTTTATTCTCCCTCAACAATTTTTTCTGGTGCCTGACTCGATTTCTACAGGCGAAAACTACCCACCTCAATTATGTCTAAAAACAAATGTTAATTTAGAGCCGTGGACCTCTTTTTACTTCTAAAAACAGCAACTAATTCGTTGTCCAATAATCGTCCATGTATTGTCACCTATTTGTGTCTTACAAATTTCTATCACCCCTACACCCACCCTTTTCTTCCAGTAAATCTGAATCCTTTCCCTTAATTCAGTTACTGTATTCTGTAATAATTTGAACAGAACTGCTCTCCTTTGCATCCCCTCTAACTCCTGTATATGAGACTTGTAATGTGGGTTTCACAATACTCGAGCAATGAGTTGCAGAAGTTTTCACAGCTCTGTTTCCATGCTTTTGTCATTAGTGATATCCTAACCTTAAGCAGTTGCTCCTTACGGTAATCATTTAAGTCATAATGTGTTTGACATTTTGGATTCAACAGCAACTGATGAAGGGCCAACCACACAGCTGCTTCTGTACGTGTCAATTTCATTTTATCTTCTTCCTTCACTTTCTGCCAATTTCCATCTGTATTTACAAAAACAATATGTTATATGGAATTTTAAGTTCTTATGAGCCTTAACCTTTAAATATGATCCAGTGATTACTTGAACCAAAAGCACAATATTTTAAAAGAATTCTATAGAAAAACAATTTTGTTTGTATGTGATCAGTTTCCAAGAAAACAATTATTAATTTATTTAGCTTAAGATGCTTATATGACAGTTGGTAAACAATGATGTTTTGACTAACTTAAAATTTATAAGGCTATTGAGATTTGTGCTAGCATACACCCACTGCCACCCTTACATTCCATATTCTGTTCCCCTTCTTGAATGAAACTTTTTTTCAAAAAAGGACTTCAAAATTCCTGGTGCTGTGAGAGATAGCTTTGATGGCAACAGGATCAGCTGGGTACATAATAGCAGAATGTTCCAATATATAGTATTGACTAGTACAATGCAAGTAGTGTGGTGGTGATTAAAAGTTATTTAATTCACATCATGAAATTTTTTCAAGTATTCATGTCTTGTATGTTCATCAGAGAAGCAAATGATGTAATATATAGATGCAGGTATCAGAACATAGCTGTTTGTTTACTGAAACGTAAAAATTAAGATCTTTAGACTTCAGAGTTCATGTTTTGATTTGTTTTTCTTTTCCTTTTTTTGATAATTCTCTGAGGTTTATTTTTGAGAAAGAGTGAAAGAAGAAGGAGACAGTTAGGACTTTTGCCATAGGAATACTTATTTCATGATATGACTGGAGGAATTGGACAATAGTTTATAGATTCTGACATTCTGTGTACCGAATTAATACAAAAATATTCATTCAAAGCAGGTCATTTTCTGTGCCATAATGTCTTGTTACTTCCAGAGAACAGAAAGAAAGAAAATACCAAAATGTTTAGTGAAAATAATCACAAATATCAATAAGACTCGGTTAGCTTGCAAATCACTAGCATTAAGGCTGCATTGGAACTGTTTAGAGGGGACTGTTCAGTATGAACACAAAATCATTCTAACATTCAGTCAAACCAAAATATAAAACTTAGATCAGCAATGTTGTAGTCAGTCATGACAAACGGCAATTAATTATTTCAGATTGCTAGATTTTATTTGCTTTAGAACTTTTCCCTAACTTAGCATGAAAAATTAATATATGAGAAGACCATTTTTGGCTCTAAATTGTCAAATTTTCTTGTCTGTAATTTTTTTTTTTTTTTTGTAATAATTATAACATTAATGACAATCACCTTGGAATAACTTGCTAACCAACTAATCTCAATAATGTTGCCTTCTATACGCTTGAAATTTGCAACTTTAGTATTTAATTAACTCTGTGTTGTTGTTGTTTAAGCATCAGATTGCATTGCTGTTATCACATTAGCATCAATAAAAAAAACTACAAAAACAATGTGCTCTCCATGTTTAATAAACTGTTCTTACCTACATACTTTAATTTAGATCCATCCTTAGCCTCCTTACACCATGGAGTTTCTGCTGTGAGGTTAACTAATAAAAGAGGGACATCATGTGTTTCGAACATCCTTGAAGTTGCACTGAGTGGTAAACTAAAACAATAATAACATAACTATTTCATTATCATTTTAAGAGCAGTAAACTAATGTAGCAATAAAAGTCTTTAATTCCCTGTTCGATAAGCAATTGTTCCTATAATGGCGAGGGAACAGTTTCAAATACAGTTCAGTCATAAATAAATTAAAAAATATATATATTGAGATTGCCTAATCTCTAGAAACCATCAGAATTTTGTTATTATTACTAATTATAAAAGTGCTTATTATCTAGTTGTGATTTCCTTATCAATCTACTAATGATTTATGCAAATTTTTATTTTAAATTGTTGTGCTGTATGAGGTATATTTTATTCTCCCTCAACAATTTTTTCTGGTGCCTGACTCGATTTCTACAGGCGAAAACTACCCACCTCAATTATGTCTAAAAACAAATGTTAATTTAGAGCCGTGGACCTCTTTTTACTTCTAAAAACAGCAACTAATTCGTTGTCCAATAATCGTCCATGTATTGTCACCTATTTGTGTCTTACAAATTTCTATCACCCCTACACCCACCCTTTTCTTCCAGTAAATCTGAATCCTTTCCCTTAATTCAGTTACTGTATTCTGTAATAATTTGAACAGAACTGCTCTCCTTTGCATCCCCTCTAACTCCTGTATATGAGACTTGTAATGTGGGTTTCACAATACTCGAGCAATGAGTTGCAGAAGTTTTCACAGCTCTGTTTCCATGCTTTTGTCATTAGTGATATCCTAACCTTAAGCAGTTGCTCCTTACGGTAATCATTTAAGTCATAATGTGTTTGACATTTTGGATTCAACAGCAACTGATGAAGGGCCAACCACACAGCTGCTTCTGTACGTGTCAATTTCATTTTATCTTCTTCCTTCACTTTCTGCCAATTTCCATCTGTATTTACAAAAACAATATGTTATATGGAATTTTAAGTTCTTATGAGCCTTAACCTTTAAATATGATCCAGTGATTACTTGAACCAAAAGCACAATATTTTAAAAGAATTCTATAGAAAAACAATTTTGTTTGTATGTGATCAGTTTCCAAGAAAACAATTATTAATTTATTTAGCTTAAGATGCTTATATGACAGTTGGTAAACAATGATGTTTTGACTAACTTAAAATTTATAAGGCTATTGAGATTTGTGCTAGCATACACCCACTGCCACCCTTACATTCCATATTCTGTTCCCCTTCTTGAATGAAACTTTTTTTCAAAAAAGGACTTCAAAATTCCTGGTGCTGTGAGAGATAGCTTTGATGGCAACAGGATCAGCTGGGTACATAATAGCAGAATGTTCCAATATATAGTATTGACTAGTACAATGCAAGTAGTGTGGTGGTGATTAAAAGTTATTTAATTCACATCATGAAATTTTTTCAAGTATTCATGTCTTGTATGTTCATCAGAGAAGCAAATGATGTAATATATAGATGCAGGTATCAGAACATAGCTGTTTGTTTACTGAAACGTAAAAATTAAGATCTTTAGACTTCAGAGTTCATGTTTTGATTTGTTTTTCTTTTCCTTTTTTGATAATTCTCTGAGTTTATTTTGAGAAAGAGTGAAAGAAGAAGGAGACAGTTAGGACTTTTGCCATAGGAATACTTATTTCATGATATGACTGGAGGAATTGGACAATAGTTTATAGATTCTGACATTCTGTGTACCGAATTAATACAAAAATATTCATTCAAAGCAGGTCATTTTCTGTGCCATAATGTCTTGTTACTTCCAGAGAACAGAAAGAAAGAATACCAAAATGTTTTGTGAAAATAATCACAAATATCAATAAGACTCAGTTAGCTTGCAAATCACTAGCATTAAGGCTGCATTGGAACTGTTTAGAGGGGACTGTTCAGTATGAACACAAAATCATTCTAACATTCAGTCAAACCAAAATATAAAACTTAGATCAGCAATGTTGTAGTCAGTCATGACAAACGGCAATTAATTATTTCAGATTGCTAGATTTTATTTGCTTTAGAACTTTTCCCTAACTTAGCATGAAAAATTAATATATGAGAAGACCATTTTTGGCTCTAAATTGTCAAATTTTCTTGTCTGTAATTTTTTGTTTTTGTAATAATTATAACATTAATGACAATCACCTTGGAATAACTTGCTAACCAACTAATCTCAATAATGTTGCCTTCTATACGCTTGAAATTTGCAACTTTAGTATTTAATTAACTCTGTGTTGTTGTTGTTTAAGCATCAGATTGCATTGCTGTTATCACATTAGCATCAATAAAAAAACTACAAAAACAATGTGCTCTCCATGTTTAATAAACTGTTCTTACCTACATACTTTAATTTAGATCCATCCTTAGCCTCCTTACACCATGGAGTTTCTGCTGTGAGGTTAACTAATAAAAGAGGGACATCATGTGTTTCGAACATCCTTGAAGTTGCACTGAGTGGTAAACTAAAACAATAATAACATAACTATTTCATTATCATTTTAAGAGCAGTAAACTAATGTAGCAATAAAAGTCTTTAATTCCCTGTTCGATAAGCAATTGTTCCTATAATGGCGAGGGAACAGTTTCAAATACAGTTCAGTCATAAATAAATTAAAAAATATATATATTGAGATTGCCTAATCTCTAGAAACCATCAGAATTTTTGTTATTATTACTAATTATAAAAGTGCTTATTATCTAGTTGTGATTTCCTTATCAATCTACTAATGATTTATGCAAATTTTTATTTTAAATTGTTGTGCTGTATGAGGTATATTTTATTCTCCCTCAACAATTTTTTCTGGTGCCTGACTCGATTTCTACAGGCGAAAACTACCCACCTCAATTATGTCTAAAAACAATGTTAATTTAGAGCCGTGGACCTCTTTTTACTTCTAAAAACAGCAACTAATTCGTTGTCCAATAATCGTCCATGTATTGTCACCTATTTGTGTCTTACAAATTTCTATCACCCCTACACCCACCCTTTTCTTCCAGTAAATCTGAATCCTTTCCCTTAATTCAGTTACTGTATTCTGTAATAATTTGAACAGAACTGCTCTCCTTTGCATCCCCTCTAACTCCTGTATATGAGACTTGTAATGTGGGTTTCACAATACTCGAGCAATGAGTTGCAGAAGTTTTCACAGCTCTGTTTCCATGCTTTTGTCATTAGTGATATCCTAACCTTAAGCAGTTGCTCCTTACGGTAATCATTTAAGTCATAATGTGTTTGACATTTTGGATTCAACAGCAACTGATGAAGGGCCAACCACACAGCTGCTTCTGTACGTGTCAATTTCATTTTATCTTCTTCCTTCACTTTCTGCCAATTTCCATCTGTATTTACAAAAACAATATGTTATATGGAATTTTAAGTTCTTATGAGCCTTAACCTTTAAATATGATCCAGTGATTACTTGAACCAAAAGCACAATATTTTAAAAGAATTCTATAGAAAAACAATTTTGTTTGTATGTGATCAGTTTCCAAGAAAACAATTATTAATTTATTTAGCTTAAGATGCTTATATGACAGTTGGTAAACAATGATGTTTTGACTAACTTAAAATTTATAAGGCTATTGAGATTTGTGCTAGCATACACCCACTGCCACCCTTACATTCCATATTCTGTTCCCCTTCTTGAATGAAACTTTTTTTCAAAAAAGGACTTCAAAATTCCTGGTGCTGTGAGAGATAGCTTTGATGGCAACAGGATCAGCTGGGTACATAATAGCAGAATGTTCCAATATATAGTATTGACTAGTACAATGCAAGTAGTGTGGTGGTGATTAAAAGTTATTTAATTCACATCATGAAATTTTTTCAAGTATTCATGTCTTGTATGTTCATCAGAGAAGCAAATGATGTAATATATAGATGCAGGTATCAGAACATAGCTGTTTGTTTACTGAAACGTAAAAATTAAGATCTTTAGACTTCAGAGTTCATGTTTTGATTTGTTTTTCTTTTCCTTTTTTTGATAATTCTCTGAGGTTTATTTTTGAGAAAGAGTGAAAGAAGAAGGAGACAGTTAGGACTTTTGCCATAGGAATACTTATTTCATGATATGACTGGAGGAATTGGACAATAGTTTATAGATTCTGACATTCTGTGTACCGAATTAATACAAAAATATTCATTCAAAGCAGGTCATTTTCTGTGCCATAATGTCTTGTTACTTCCAGAGAACAGAAAGAAAGTACCAAAATGTTTTGTGAAAATAATCACAAATATCAATAAGACTCAGTTAGCTTGCAAATCACTAGCATTAAGGCTGCATTGGAACTGTTTAGAGGGGACTGTTCAGTATGAACACAAAATCATTCTAACATTCAGTCAAACCAAAATATAAAACTTAGATCAGCAATGTTGTAGTCAGTCATGACAAACGGCAATTAATTATTTCAGATTGCTAGATTTTATTTGCTTTAGAACTTTTCCCTAACTTAGCATGAAAAATTAATATATGAGAAGACCATTTTTGGCTCTAAATTGTCAAATTTTCTTGTCTGTAATTTTTTTTTTTTTTTGTAATAATTATAACATTAATGACAATCACCTTGGAATAACTTGCTAACCAACTAATCTCAATAATGTTGCCTTCTATACGCTTGAAATTTGCAACTTTAGTATTTAATTAACTCTGTGTTGTTGTTGTTTAAGCATCAGATTGCATTGCTGTTATCACATTAGCATCAATAAAAAAAACTACAAAAACAATGTGCTCTCCATGTTTAATAAACTGTTCTTACCTACATACTTTAATTTAGATCCATCCTTAGCCTCCTTACACCATGGGTTTCTGCTGTGAGGTTAACTAATAAAAGAGGGACATCATGTGTTTCGAACATCCTTGAAGTTGCACTGAGTGGTAAACTAAAACAATAATAACATAACTATTTCATTATCATTTTAAGAGCAGTAAACTAATGTAGCAATAAAAATCTTTAATTCCCTGTTCGATAAGCAATTGTTCCTATAATGGCGAGGGAACAGTTTCAAATACAGTTCAGTCATAAATAAATTAAAAAATATATATATTGAGATTGCCTAATCTCTAGAAACCATCAGAATTTTGTTATTATTACTAATTATAAAAGTGCTTATTATCTAGTTGTGATTTCCTTATCAATCTACTAATGATTTATGCAAATTTTTATTTTAAATTGTTGTGCTGTATGAGGTATATTTTATTCTCCCTCAACAATTTTTTCTGGTGCCTGACTCGATTTCTACAGGCGAAAACTACCCACCTCAATTATGTCTAAAAACAAATGTTAATTTAGAGCCGTGGACCTCTTTTTACTTCTAAAAACAGCAACTAATTCGTTGTCCAATAATCGTCCATGTATTGTCACCTATTTGTGTCTTACAAATTTCTATCACCCCTACACCCACCCTTTTCTTCCAGTAAATCTGAATCCTTTCCCTTAATTCAGTTACTGTATTCTGTAATAATTTGAACAGAACTGCTCTCCTTTGCATCCCCTCTAACTCCTGTATATGAGACTTGTAATGTGGGTTTCACAATACTCGAGCAATGAGTTGCAGAAGTTTTCACAGCTCTGTTTCCATGCTTTTGTCATTAGTGATATCCTAACCTTAAGCAGTTGCTCCTTACGGTAATCATTTAAGTCATAATGTGTTTGACATTTTGGATTCAACAGCAACTGATGAAGGGCCAACCACACAGCTGCTTCTGTACGTGTCAATTTCATTTTATCTTCTTCCTTCACTTTCTGCCAATTTCCATCTGTATTTACAAAAACAATATGTTATATGGAATTTTAAGTTCTTATGAGCCTTAACCTTTAAATATGATCCAGTGATTACTTGAACCAAAAGCACAATATTTTAAAAGAATTCTATAGAAAAACAATTTTGTTTGTATGTGATCAGTTTCCAAGAAAACAATTATTAATTTATTTAGCTTAAGATGCTTATATGACAGTTGGTAAACAATGATGTTTTGACTAACTTAAAATTTATAAGGCTATTGAGATTTGTGCTAGCATACACCCACTGCCACCCTTACATTCCATATTCTGTTCCCCTTCTTGAATGAAACTTTTTTTCAAAAAAGGACTTCAAAATTCCTGGTGCTGTGAGAGATAGCTTTGATGGCAACAGGATCAGCTGGGTACATAATAGCAGAATGTTCCAATATATAGTATTGACTAGTACAATGCAAGTAGTGTGGTGGTGATTAAAAGTTATTTAATTCACATCATGAAATTTTTTCAAGTATTCATGTCTTGTATGTTCATCAGAGAAGCAAATGATGTAATATATAGATGCAGGTATCAGAACATAGCTGTTTGTTTACTGAAACGTAAAAATTAAGATCTTTAGACTTCAGAGTTCATGTTTTGATTTGTTTTTCTTTCCCTTTTTTGATAATTCTCTGAGGTTTATTTTTGAGAAAGAGTGAAAGAAGAAGGAGACAGTTAGGACTTTTGCCATAGGAATACTTATTTCATGATATGACTGGAGGAATTGGACAATAGTTTATAGATTCTGACATTCTGTGTACCGAATTAATACAAAAATATTCATTCAAAGCAGGTCATTTTCTGTGCCATAATGTCTTGTTACTTCCAGAGAACAGAAAGAAAGAAAATACCAAAATGTTTTGTGAAAATAATCACAAATATCAATAAGATCAGTTAGCTTGCAAATCACTAGCATTAAGGCTGCATTGGAACTGTTTAGAGGGGACTGTTCAGTATGAACACAAAATCATTCTAACATTCAGTCAAACCAAAATATAAAACTTAGATCAGCAATGTTGTAGTCAGTCATGACAAACGGCAATTAATTATTTCAGATTGCTAGATTTTATTTGCTTTAGAACTTTTCCCTAACTTAGCATGAAAAATTAATATATGAGAAGACCATTTTTGGCTCTAAATTGTCAAATTTTCTTGTCTGTAATTTTTTTTTTTTTGTAATAATTATAACATTAATGACAATCACCTTGGAATAACTTGCTAACCAACTAATCTCAATAATGTTGCCTTCTATACGCTTGAAATTTGCAACTTTAGTATTTAATTAACTCTGTGTTGTTGTTGTTTAAGCATCAGATTGCATTGCTGTTATCACATTAGCATCAATAAAAAAAACTACAAAAACAATGTGCTCTCCATGTTTAATAAACTGTTCTTACCTACATACTTTAATTTAGATCCATCCTTAGCCTCCTTACACCATGGAGTTTCTGCTGTGAGGTTAACTAATAAAAGAGGGACATCATGTGTTTCGAACATCCTTGAAGTTGCACTGAGTGGTAAACTAAAACAATAATAACATAACTATTTCATTATCATTTTAAGAGCAGTAAACTAATGTAGCAATAAAAATCTTTAATTCCCTGTTCGATAAGCAATTGTTCCTATAATGGCGAGGGAACAGTTTCAAATACAGTTCAGTCATAAATAAATTAAAAAATATATATATTGAGATTGCCTAATCTCTAGAAACCATCAGAATTTTGTTATTATTACTAATTATAAAAGTGCTTATTATCTAGTTGTGATTTCCTTATCAATCTACTAATGATTTATGCAAATTTTTATTTTAAATTGTTGTGCTGTATGAGGTATATTTTATTCTCCCTCAACAATTTTTTCTGGTGCCTGACTCGATTTCTACAGGCGAAAACTACCCACCTCAATTATGTCTAAAAACAAATGTTAATTTAGAGCCGTGGACCTCTTTTTACTTCTAAAAACAGCAACTAATTCGTTGTCCAATAATCGTCCATGTATTGTCACCTATTTGTGTCTTACAAATTTCTATCACCCCTACACCCACCCTTTTCTTCCAGTAAATCTGAATCCTTTCCCTTAATTCAGTTACTGTATTCTGTAATAATTTGAACAGAACTGCTCTCCTTTGCATCCCTCTAACTCCTGTATATGAGACTTGTAATGTGGGGTTTCACAATACTCGAGCAATGAGTTGCAGAAGTTTTCACAGCTCTGTTTCCATGCTTTTGTCATTAGTGATATCCTAACCTTAAGCAGTTGCTCCTTACGGTAATCATTTAAGTCATAATGTGTTTGACATTTTGGATTCAACAGCAACTGATGAAGGGCCAACCACACAGCTGCTTCTGTACGTGTCAATTTCATTTTATCTTCTTCCTTCACTTTCTGCCAATTTCCATCTGTATTTACAAAAACAATATGTTATATGGAATTTTAAGTTCTTATGAGCCTTAACCTTTAAATATGATCCAGTGATTACTTGAACCAAAAGCACAATATTTTAAAAGAATTCTATAGAAAAACAATTTTGTTTGTATGTGATCAGTTTCCAAGAAAACAATTATTAATTTATTTAGCTTAAGATGCTTATATGACAGTTGGTAAACAATGATGTTTTGACTAACTTAAAATTTATAAGGCTATTGAGATTTGTGCTAGCATACACCCACTGCCACCCTTACATTCCATATTCTGTTCCCCTTCTTGAATGAAACTTTTTTTCAAAAAAGGACTTCAAAATTCCTGGTGCTGTGAGAGATAGCTTTGATGGCAACAGGATCAGCTGGGTACATAATAGCAGAATGTTCCAATATATAGTATTGACTAGTACAATGCAAGTAGTGTGGTGGTGATTAAAAGTTATTTAATTCACATCATGAAATTTTTTCAAGTATTCATGTCTTGTATGTTCATCAGAGAAGCAAATGATGTAATATATAGATGCAGGTATCAGAACATAGCTGTTTGTTTACTGAAACGTAAAAATTAAGATCTTTAGACTTCAGAGTTCATGTTTTGATTTGTTTTTCTTTCCCTTTTTTGATAATTCTCTGAGGTTTATTTTTGAGAAAGAGTGAAAGAAGAAGGAGACAGTTAGGACTTTTGCCATAGGAATACTTATTTCATGATATGACTGGAGGAATTGGACAATAGTTTATAGATTCTGACATTCTGTGTACCGAATTAATACAAAAATATTCATTCAAAGCAGGTCATTTTCTGTGCCATAATGTCTTGTTACTTCCAGAGAACAGAAAGAAAGAAAATACCAAAATGTTTTGTGAAAATAATCACAAATATCAATAAGACTCAGTTAGCTTGCAAATCACTAGCATTAAGGCTGCATTGGAACTGTTTAGAGGGGACTGTTCAGTATGAACACAAAATCATTCTAACATTCAGTCAAACCAAAATATAAAACTTAGATCAGCAATGTTGTAGTCAGTCATGACAAACGGCAATTAATTATTTCAGATTGCTAGATTTTATTTGCTTTAGAACTTTTCCCTAACTTAGCATGAAAAATTAATATATGAGAAGACCATTTTTGGCTCTAAATTGTCAAATTTTCTTGTCTGTAATTTTTTTTTGGTAATAATTATAACATTAATGACAATCACCTTGGAATAACTTGCTAACCAACTAATCTCAATAATGTTGCCTTCTATACGCTTGAAATTTGCAACTTTAGTATTTAATTAACTCTGTGTTGTTGTTGTTTAAGCATCAGATTGCATTGCTGTTATCACATTAGCATCAATAAAAAAAACTACAAAAACAATGTGCTCTCCATGTTTAATAAACAGTTCTTACCTACATACTTTAATTTAGATCCATCCTTAGCCTCCTTACACCATGGAGTTTCTGCTGTGAGGTTAACTAATAAAAGAGGGACATCATGTGTTTCGAACATCCTTGAAGTTGCACTGAGTGGTAAACTAAAACAATAATAACATAACTATTTCATTATCATTTTAAGAGCAGTAAACTAATGTAGCAATAAAAATCTTTAATTCCCTGTTCGATAAGCAATTGTTCCTATAATGGCGAGGGAACAGTTTCAAATACAGTTCAGTCATAAATAAATTAAAAAATATATATATTGAGATTGCCTAATCTCTAGAAACCATCAGAATTTTGTTATTATTACTAATTATAAAAGTGCTTATTATCTAGTTGTGATTTCCTTATCAATCTACTAATGATTTATGCAAATTTTTATTTTAAATTGTTGTGCTGTATGAGGTATATTTTATTCTCCCTCAACAATTTTTTCTGGTGCCTGACTCGATTTCTACAGGCGAAAACTACCCACCTCAATTATGTCTAAAAACAAATGTTAATTTAGAGCCGTGGACCTCTTTTTACTTCTAAAAACAGCAACTAATTCGTTGTCCAATAATCATCCATGTATTTCACCTATTTGTGTCTTACAAATTTCTATCACCCCTACACCCACCCTTTTCTTCCAGTAAATCTGAATCCTTTCCCTTAATTCAGTTACTGTATTCTGTAATAATTTGAACAGAACTGCTCTCCTTTGCATCCCCTCTAACTCCTGTATATGAGACTTGTAATGTGGGTTTCACAATACTCGAGCAATGAGTTGCAGAAGTTTTCACAGCTCTGTTTCCATGCTTTTGTCATTAGTGATATCCTAACCTTAAGCAGTTGCTCCTTACTAGGGTTCGGATCTTTAGGAAAAGTCATATTTTTTTCCTGCCTTCTATTTGAGCTGAAATGCAGAAATAAACACTGATTCAACGTTTCTGATTGTATTTAAATGAATTTTATATAGCCTATAAATGCATATTTGGGCCATTTTCGTAATTATGGTCATATTTCAGCAATTTTTATGGTCATATGGTCATATTTTGAGAAAAAAAACTGGTAATTTTTGATAGAAGTTGTAGATGAAAAGAAATTAAGATAATTATTCAGATAAATATATTCCTGTTATACATTGGAGAAAGAAATGAAACTAATTGTAACCAAATTGTTCAGAATTCACCAGTCAAGAATTAAAGTTATAAATTATTGTCACTCTCTAAACGTTAATGTTCCGCCCGCTTTTTAAATTCGACTATGCAGCAGCAGCATGCCTGTGTCGAGCCGCGTCAATGTCTCACTTCCGACGGTATCGCGGGAATTGAGTCCACTGCAGTGACCCACCGATAAGTTGAGAGGAATCAATTGTCTTCCTATGATTCAGTACGGCGAAACTGCTGCTTAACGGGAAACCCGTCCCTACCTGAGTCAGGTATTCCCCACATACCAGACTACGCGTCGAAACAAGCACAAAGCCTTCAGCCATTCACGCACTGTCACCAATGCTTTTGAAAATAATCCTGAACCAGTGTTAAATCTGCAGTGGAGCAGTGAGTACCGCCATGCCGAAAACAAAACTTTCTGAAAGTGTAAAGTTACGGAGTTACGTAAAGGAATTTGGAGAGGAGTATTTTAGCACAGATGAAAGAGTTCTTTTCTGTAAATTATGTGAAACTAAAGTGAATGCAACAAAGCGATTTCATGTGCAACAGCACTGCAATACATCAAGACACAAGAATAACGTAATACGACATTCAACTCGACAAAGCAAACAACGACTTTTCTTGGATACATCTATAGCTTCGTCGTCTTCCAAATTATCAATTTTTTCTAAAGAACTCTGTGAAATGATGGTATCAGCCAGCATCCCACTTAAAAAAATGAACAATGAGCATTTCAAATCGTTCTTGGAGAAATACACAACACAGACGATTCCAACCGAATCAATATTGAGGAAGAACTATTTACCGTCTTGTTATGAAAATGTATTGCAGGCAATCAGAACTAAGATAGGCACCAATAAGATCTGGGTATCAATGGATGAAAGTACTGATGCTTGTGGGAGATACGTTGTAAATGTTATCGTTGGAATCCTACTTTCTGACAGACCGGGTGATACATTTTTACTGGACTGTGAAGCTCTTGAATCAGTAAACCATTCAACAATTGCCGTCCGTTTCGACAACGCTATGAAACTGTTATGGAGCGGTGAAGTTAAGCGAGAGCATGTCTTACTATTTGTGACCGACGCTGCGCCGTACATGGTAAAGGCTGGGAAATGTCTGAAGATGTTGTATCCTTCGATGGTGCATTTAACCTGTCTCGCTCATGGATTACATAGAGTTGCCGAGGAAGTAAGACTAAATTTCCCTGACGTTGATAGGTTAATATCAAATGTAAAAAAGATTTTTGTTAAAGCTCCAATGAGAGTGGCAAAATTTAGAGAAGACGCACCTTCCATCCCTCTTCCACCACAACTAAAGGTTAATTGTATAGTATAAACAGAAATAATATATTTATTGGTACAAATTAAATTTTTACATTTAAGTATATATTATTATATTTTAAATTTAGTCTGTGTTGGGTTTAACAAATAGTTCTAGAAAATTATATAGGAATGTTTTATTAGATAGCTCTATCTGTTCATTTAATAAGTGGTTAGGCATTTTCTTGGCATGGATGTAGATTTCTATTTCTTCAAGCAGATCCATTTTTCTACCTTTATCAGCAATATGTATTATCTGTAGGTTGTCATCTAAAGATGGTGGGGAATGTTTATCATTAATAACATGGGCAGCAAAAGTGGACTTTTCTATATTTCCTAATCTGATGGCATCTAAATGTTCTTTAAACCTTATGGAGAAGTTTCTGCCCGTTTGACCTATATATGCCTGAGAGCATGTAGTGCATGTTATTTTGTAAATGCCAGATTTATTGTAGGGGGAATTATACAGTTGTGTGTTGTGGATGAGCTTATGCTGTAGCTTATTATCTGTATTGAAGCTGATAGTTATGTTAGTCTTACGAAATAGGTTTGCAATTTTATAAGATACTTTACCTAAGAATGGGATGCTGGAGTACCTGGTTTTCTTGTTCAATGACTCGTGTGGCTTGCAGAAAGGGGATTGGTATGTTTTTTGTGCATTGAAGAGAGTGATTTTATTTTTAATTTTGTGGGATAGGTATTCAACTATTGATGGTTTATATCCATTATTGTAAGCTATAGATTTTATTGTTTGTAATTCATTAATAAAGTCTGGTGTGTCCATGGGTATTTTGTGTGCGCGGTGGATAACATAGTTGAAAAAAGCCATTTTATGTTGTGTAGGGTGGTAAGAGCTACTGTTTATGATGAGATCAGTGGTGGTGGGCTTTCTATAGATTTGGAATCTATGCTTTTGGCAAACTTGGGTAATCTTTAGGTCAAGGAAGTTCAGGGAGCCATTATCTTGGTGTTCCACAGTAAATTTAATATTTTTGTGCATATTGCTCAGACCTTCAGCAAGAGCTTCAATCTCAGTATCTGTTCCATTATATAGAAGAATCGTGTCGTCAACATATCTTTTATAGTAGATAATTTTTGGTATAAGGTGCCTGTTATTATTAAAAAATTTATTCTCAAGGTGGTTAATATAAATGTCTGCAAGTAAACCTGAAAGGTTGTTTCCCATTGCAAGGCCATCAGTTTGTATGTATATTTTGTTATTGAAAGTGAAATAATTGTATGAAAGGATCAGAGAGAGTATCTCAATAAGCTCGTGTATTTCAGGTAGGGGTAATTTCTTGTATTTTAGTAGGTTGCTTTTTTATAATTTCAACAGTATCTGTAATTGGGATATTTGTATATAGATTGACAATATCAAGGGATGCAAATCTGGCAGTGGTAGGTATGGTGATGTCTTTGATATTTTCTATTAGTTGATAACTGTTTTTTACTGTGTATGTTTTTTCATCCTTTCATCCTTCCTCCATGGTATATCCTGTGTATTTGTATATCATGTGTGAAATGGTGGCAAACACAGTGTGCTCAAATCCATATCCATCAGTGCTAGTGCAGCGCATGTTTATAAATATGTGCATTTATAGTGATTTAGTTTGGTTTTCGGATATATTCAGATGCAAAATGTAAGTAATAACAAACTATAATCTACTTCATCATACCTTATTAATTTATGCTCAATAAACAAATACTTCTTTTGTTACCGTAGGACAACCATACTTTCCTGTATATTGCATTTGTTGATGTAAAATTTACAAACCATCTGAAGATGAGCAGGTATAGCTCGAAACCGGTAATGGTTTAATAAACAACATCATAGTGTGACTGGTTGCTGTATTTTTTACAACCCATATTTAATATTAATTGTTTTGATAGACTAATTTTTACATTATCATTTGACTGTTCTAGTGTATCTAGCCGTGACTGCAAATGTGCCAAATCACTCTCCGTTAGAGTCCCGAATGCTTGCTTCAGCAATTTTCCTCCGAGCGAGAATAACGCACGTTTAGCGCGGTTACCACTCCTGGGAAGGCGGTCAATCAAATCTTGAAATTCCTGATTCAGGGCTTGATACAATACTCTTAGACTATCTGCCATAGTACGCGTAATTTCGTCACCATAACAAGGTTTATTTTTTAATGCCTTTTCCAGAAATTCGAAAATACCCTCAAGTTGCGCGCTATGATTGCGCAGTTCCTGGAAATCAAATTCTGCAACAATGGGCCAATAAAAATTCGTCGCTACCACACTAGCTTCCTTTGCAAAGACAACTCCACTTGCTAGCGGCGTAATTTTAAAAGTGTGCCCTCGCTCAACCACTAGAGCTAATATTAAAAGAAACATTTCTTTCCTGAGTAGCTCCATGACTATTCCGAGCTAGTCCCTATCAGATACGCCTTGATGAATGATATCGCAACTTCTTGTTTACTTACTTAAATTCCTTATTACTTCTAAATTATTTCACTTAATGCTACTACCCGTCTACCCCCACTACATACAATTAACTATAAAAGTACCAGTCACTGTGCGAGGTTTATACTTACTTCTGCTGTTTAATTAGGGCCCGTTATGCACTTTTGATTTTATCCAAAAAATGTCAAACGTTAGCCGCCTCGCCTTTCTCTAAAAAAATAATTAATTCATCAGTCATTGGAAATAATTCTCCTTCGGTTTGATTTTCTTTTTATTGTACTCTCAATATTTTAAAACTTTCACAAGTTTAACAAGAAAAACTCAAACCAACAATTTCTTAAGCCAGTCTACTATATCGAGTAAAACAAAACAAAACAAAACATAGATACAGTCAGAGATATTCATAGCTTAAATCTTTGGTTTACACAGTTACCAACTTAAACATCCCATTATATTATTTTATCTATTTCTTACGCAAGTTAACTAATTCTATGGTTGTTATCTCACAACTGTACTCCCTATTTGCTCTTAAACTACTTATGTTCTATGATTTACAGAAATACTTAGGCATAGACAGTCCGGTAGTGGCCGACACGCGCTGGTCACCCCTGTGCCTTATCAGCGCTCTGGTGTCCGCTACGTCAGGCGTCTCACTGCCTGTCCTGGATGCCGGACGCTTCCCTGCAAGCACATTAGCTGGCCAAGAACTGCCTTTACAATGCACAGAATACTGTCCTAATCCATCCGGTAGAGCAGACCTCAACCTGATGCATTATGACAATTATCGGTATTCCAAACAATAGAGAATTATATAGCAACTAAAAGATTCTACAGGTAGGGTTCAGACTGGATCTCTACCTTAGGTTCCATAGTTCTTATCCCGGCAAGTACCTTTCCCAGAAAATTCTTAAAGAGAGCGTTTTCTTTTCTTTTCAAGGAAGAATCTAGACCTTCCCCTTCCCTACAGGACTCCTAGACACCTACCGCCTCTCCCTTAAGTTATATGCGTGCCTTGGCACATTTTTACCAGTTTCTTTGTCCTTTTCACTACTTTCGAGCCACACGCCGTCTGCTCAGAGAAACTGCTGCCGATCCGTGGGCTGCTCTGCTTGGTCTTGCCTCTGAGGTTATATGTATGACTAATCTTTTGCTTACCTGCTTCTGGTGGAGGTGGCGCCGCCGGCTTCCCCTTACTAGCTGCCTGGTTCGAGCCCCGCTCGGACTTTTCTGAACGCTCCACGGGGTTTTCGCGCCAGATATAGGGTCTTACCCGATTTTTATGCACTGTCGCCTCCTTACCTTTTACCTTTAACCTTATAGTCGCAGCTGATGGCAATTCGATAACCTCGTACGGCCCTCCCCACCTGGTTTTCCATTTGGAACAGCTTCCTGGCTTCCTGTAAGGGTGGTTAAGCATGACGTATGATCCCTGGGTTATATTTTGCGGTCTTGCCTTTTTGTCATAGTGCTTCTTATGTGAGTCGAAAGCTTTAGCATTACTTTTGCGCACACTACTCCAAATCCTCTTAAGCTTGTGTGCCAAGCCCCTCACATCCGCGTTGTTGATTTCTCTAAGGCTAGGAAACATAGTGAAAGGTGCGTCCATCTCACGGCCATACAATACTTCGAACGGCGTCTTTCCTGTCGAGCAGTGTAGTCTACTATTATACGCGCTTACAACATATGGTAGCAAGTTAGCCCAGTTTCTTTGTGACTTGTTCAGATAGCACCGTAAGGACTTTATTATGGTTTTCTGAACTCTCTCACAACGACCGTTCCCCGCCGGATTCAAGGGCGTCGTCTTCAGCCTCTCGATACCCAGTAGCTTACGGGTTTGAGTGAATAAATTAGATAGGAAGTTAGTAGCACAGTCACTTAAAAGAAATTTTGGCACACCAAAGGGAAGTATCCAGTGGACGACAAACGCATTGGCCACTGTCTCTGCCAATTGATTGGGAATCGGTACCATGACCAGATACCGAGAAAAGGCATCGATCATGGTGAGGATATACGAATACCCCTCTTCGCTGCGATTGAAGGGTCCCATAATATCGATTTGAACCCGTTCAAAGGGTGACAGGGTCTCTGGAAGGGACTGAAGTTTTTCCCTCCCTTTAGGGACTTCCGCGCGCTCGTTACATACCAGGCAAGTCTGCACCTAGCGCTTAATGTCTTGCCTCCTAGTAGGCCACCAAAATTCCCTTGCAATCGTACGGTTCACACTTTTCCAACCCGTGTGCCCGCCGAAGATACCATCATGGTGTAATTTCATGAGGGTTTCCCGTAGCGATTTCGGGACAACCACGCGCTCTCCGTATTTCGTAACTCGACACAGCAAGTTCTCCCGCATAACAAATTTCTTGCTGCCTCGCCATTTCTCACACTCAAGGTCTCGCGATTGCTCCACAGGAAGCTGAGACAGTGTGGGTCCTTCCTTAGCTGTTATCACTCTTATCTTCCGACTCAAACTGTCTGCATTCCCGTGATTAACCCCTGCCCGGTGGCGTACGGTGTAATCGTACTCAGACAGTTGCAGAGCCCACCTTGTCAATCGACTCGAAGGATCTTTGACCGTCAACATCCACCGGAGTGCAGAGTGGTCTGTGACAATCTCGAAATTCGCCCCCAGGAGGTAGCACCTGATGTACTTAATCCCCCATACCGCCGCCAAAAGTTTACGATCTGTAACACTGTATCGTGTTTCCGCAGGGCTTAATTGCCTTGACGCATAACAAATTGGTCTCTCTCTCCCATCGACTAGCTGCGATAAAACCACCCCTAGCGCGATCCCTGAAGCATCAGTCGCTAAAATAAACGGTTTTCGAAAATCGGGGTAACAGAGTAGGGGCTGTGTAGTCAGAATTTCCTTCAGAGCTTCCATAGCGCGCATACACTCAGCGGTCCATTGAAACGGAACCCCCTTGCGCCGCAACTCCGTCAGCGATTTTGCTTTCTGCGCGTAGTACTTAATGAACTTACGATAATAATTGGATAGCCCAAGGAATGATTGAAGTTCTTTCACATTAGCGGGAATGGGAAAATCTTTTACTGCCGAAATCAGCCTCGGATGGGGTTTTATCCCCACACGAGTGATCAAATGACCTAGGTATTCTGTCTCGGCCCGCACAAAATGGCATTTTTTGAGGGAAAGTGTCAATTTTGCCTTCTTCAATCTATCAAATACATCTCTGAGATGCCCAACATGCTCATTAAACGTTTTTGAGAACACGATGACATCATCGAGGTACACCAGGGCGGAATGGGGTTTCAACCCCCTCAAAACCGTGTCCATCAAACGCTGGAACGTACTGGGCATGTTGCGCAAGCCAAATGGGCACTTAAGGAACTCATAATGGCCATTGGGGCCTGAGAAAGCTTGGTGGTATCCCGACCGCAGGTCAAGGGTCGAAAAATACTCACAACCCCCCAGGTAGTCCACCGTCTCTGCAATGGATGGTATAGGATAGACGTCCGGTGTAGTGACACTATTCAACCCCCTATAGTCAACTCAAAATCGATACTGTGTCTCGCCACCCTCGCACCGTTTCGGTACCAATTTTACGGGGGCTGCCCATGGGGATTGAGAGGGCTGTATAATCCCATCCCTTAACTGTTGTTCTATAAAATCATCTATTATCTTCCTCTGACACACTGGAATCCTATACGGCTTCTTCCGAACAGGCGCCGCGTTTCCAGTTTCAATGTGATGTTCGACCAGGTCAGTGGCCGGCAACGCTTGATTTGGTGCAAAAAGAATCTTGTACTCTTCTAACAATTTCTCCATTTCACTCCGCTGCTCTGTGGGTAAATGTTCCAACTTCACGCGAAAGTCAACTTCAGGCTCTTTGTTATTTACCATAATTTGTTTTGTTCCGCCATTACTTATATTGTCATCAGCGTAATCACAGATATGATTAAAATCCTTATCCTCAAGAACCGATACAAGTGCTATCTGACAACCACGAGGAATTTCCACTAGGCATTCACTAAAGTTTTCTACCAATACAGGTATACATTTTCGGCCATTTATCTCCCTAACCCGACATACACTCCTTTTAACATACACTCTCTTACTATCTAAAAAATCAGAGTCATGTGGGGATTCAACCAATATAACTGCCTCTTCATCCGTCGCGAACTTATCCTCCAAAGGAGCATAGATGACTTTACCCGAGCTTCTGGGGACAACTTGCACAGTTTCTGCCTTCACAATTTACCGTAGCATTCGCATAACGGGTTCCGACTGGCCAGTCTTTACCCTCGAATGCGTTTCGGGCCCTTGAAGCTCGATTAGCACGTATCCCCCGGAAGGGTTTCGTAAACTAACCGTATGCTTTGCAAAATCCAGAACTGCACAATGTCTCCTCAGAAACTCGACTCCGATTATTCCGTCAAACCCTAAGCTTAAAGAGGGAACTACGTATGCTGACATACCAAAGGTCCCTCCGCCCACGGAAATATTTATATTCTTTACCCCTAACACTGGAATCTCTTCACTTACATCCAACCCAGTGATTCTACAATTTGGGGGGGGGCACAATCCTTTACTGCCACAAATATTTACCGTCAACAACGACGCTGCTGCACCAGAATCCACAAGAAGACGACATAACTTACCTCGTACTGTGGCCACCATCACCAATTCTGAATTAACTACCCCAGTATTGCCCTGTCTTTGTGTCACAGGGACGTTAATTAGTCTGGGTAGTCCGTCGGGGTCACTTCTACCCAAAGTTAGTTTAAATCATTATTACTAGACCTCAAAGAACACTCACCCTGAGCTGCTCCCCCATTACTACTCCCATGAGACTTATTATCACCTCCCCGTTGCCCAAAACCTCCCGAACATTTATTACCCTCAACTTGATTGTCTGTATCCTCTCTCCCATTTACATAATTATTCCTCTTAGCCCCATTATTGGCCTGATTTCCTCCCACAAATTCTCTGTGACACATTGAACAATTACCCCCATTTAATCCACCTCTTCTCCCTGAACCTCTTGCATCTGCATTTCCTCCATGCATATTCTTACCTCTTGGATTATTCCGCGGATTGCGGAAACAATCCCTCGGTATGTGGCCAGGCCGCCCACACCCGAAACATTTGATCACCTTCCTTGTATGAAATACATGCTTAACTCTAGACTTACCTTCTGCTGCCGTTTTCTGCTTCACTTGGTCATAGAAAATGGCTGTTTCGACCCCTTCAGAAAATGTTTTTGGTTTCTGCAGTAATACATACTCCGAAATCTCCTCTCCAAGCCCTGATAACAAACAGTCTAAATTTCGCTGATCCACCTCAAATCTCACAGCTGAATCATGTGCTTCCTCCCCCGTTAACTCATAGGTATGACTGCTTAGCGCCTTGATCCTATCTGCAAATTTCTCAATCGGTTCCGCCGGTAAACGTTTCAAATTCGGTAACCTCTCCCGATATGATCTCATGCTCGCTTTGTCTTTATACCGCTTCTGCAGCTCATATTTCAAACCATCAAACGTGACAGAATTTTTAAAATCCTCATCGTAAATTAATTGGCGAAATGCTTCCCCACGAAGTCTACATTTCAAAACCCCTAATCTTTCTTCCGATGACAAATTGGCAAGCTCTAATATTGTCTCTAACCGAGCAAAAAACTCATTCACGTCCTCCCCTGAATTTCCACTGAAAGTCACATCCGGAGATAAGAACGAACTTAGGAACTGCAAATTGCTACTTTTACTTTTAACAGTGGTACTTCCTGTAGCCAAGCTCGCAACCCGCTCATTCAAATCATTTACTGCGTCCTGGACTGTTACTGAAGTCTTTGCCATCATGCACAAATAAGGCTGAGATCCACTTACCGAGATGTGTCACTGCCAAGATGTCGCGCCGACCGCACCCCGCGCTGCGCCGCGCCGGAACGCCTTCCTTGTAGCCGTCGGCGTAGACCCGTCCTCCACTGCCGCTCTCCGCCGACTGACTTCCGTTGCTAACTGCACGCAGCCCGAAGTCTGCGACGTTGTCAGGTGTCGCGTTATCTCGCCTCCAGCTGACCGTGTGACGTCTGGCTGCCTCGCTGCACGCTGCCACGCCTCCCGCCAGCTGCTACCGCCGCCGCTGCTCGCTGCTCTTCCGCTTCGTCAGGTCCTGGGTTCGATCCTCTTCTGACCACCAAACTGTGGTGGACCCTTTTGGGGGTTGATCCGCGCCACGGGTTTGTCAGGATGGTGTGGCCAATGGGGGGGGGGGGTAAACTTACTTGTGGCTGTATCTAGTACTTCTCTTCTCGCAGATCGAGGCAGCCGTCAGATACTGGACCGCCGATAGTCTGCTGCCTGCTTGCTAGAATAATTGCTTTCTCTGACACCACGCCCTGAGGCGAGCAAGCAGTAGAGGGAATACTTTGCCTACTGAAATTATTAATGAATTGGTAGACGGTCTACTGCAAGTTTATTGCCGTAGAAGTTGCGATACATGGCAAGTAATCGCCGAAAGCCACAGTCCACTCCGTTATCGGTTTGCAGAAAAGCACTTAGCGATTAGACGACGAGCGGATAGCTGGCTGGGTCGGCAAGTCGATGCCCGAGGCGCGTACGATCAGCTCCGGTCTCCAAGTGACCGCTCCTTGCTACATTACTTAAAATGAAGGCTCGGTTGACCTGCTTAGCGGGGCGGCAATAACCTGTCGGACATCGCACCCACTAACAAGCGAATTGCACATTCCTGAAGTGGCGATGCCCGCGCGGCCCTGTAAGTGGCGAAATCGCCTCTGTCATCAGGTCAACGGCTGGCTGGCGACTTTTGTCGCTCGAACAAATTCCTGTACTTTAGTAATAGTTACTATAATTCATTACGCCTCTGACAATTGTTACACTGAAGTACTAAAACTGATAAATTTCACATAAAACCATCACACAAATCAATTTGTAATTATTTTAAACTTATAGACACGTCTAAATATAAAATACAAATTTCAGATATACACTCAAAGTTATTATTAAATAGTATATTACAGACAGTAAAACTTGCAACATGTACACTGCACTGCAGACATTTCAAAATAGTAACACTATTTTGCTATGTAATACATTGTTTATCACATTTAAAGCTTGGGCTGGTTTAAATGTTTATTTGGTTCTTTACTATCAACTTTATGATCGCTGTGTAGACTCATGGGTGTTCCATAGCTAAAAGGTTTTATACATTTTTTGGGAGCTTTATGCCTAGTTGTTGCAGATGTGCCAGTAGCCTAGTAGACTGCTGCCAATTTTTTTTAGATCTCCCAAATTTGGCTCGTCACAGCCGCACAAAGAAAATGATGTTAAATATATTCTGTACAGATGTTTAGGAAAACTACCATGGTTGAATTTTAACTGTGCCATAGTGATCATATTTTTCTTGTTACATACCATCTTTGGTGCCACTATTTGGTTGGAAGAGTTGCGTGTAGTTAGCCGCAGTGTCTCCCTTTATTTTCTATCGATTTTCTCCATATATTGTTCTGTTTATTGTTTATGGTGCTCCTAATCGTATATTTTATGTCTGTTGCTGGGATTAGATGGAGGTATTCTCCTGATTTAATTTTGGTTAATGTATCGGGTAATTTCTAGTATTCTATACCGCTCGCCCGGAGACTGTGGACATCACGTGACTGTGACGTCACTATGACGTCGCGTACAGTCATGGCAAGGTAAACATGTCACTAACGGGACAGCACGGGAACAGGGGGTTTTCGGGCGGGGAGATAGTTCGAAACTAAATTCTTCGTTTTTGGTATAGCCATCTAGAATTTAATCCATTCACTCAATTCTACATCGCTATACCACTCGGGCGGGGAGATAGTACGAAACTAAATTCTTCGTTTTTGGTATACCCATCTAGAATTTAATCCATTCACTTAATTCTACATCGCTATACCACTTTTAATACTTTTGTTGTTTTCGTACAATGTTAAGACAATAAAAATAGTAGTAGCTATACCACTTTTAATACTTTTGTTGTTTTCGTACAATGTTAAGACAATAAAAATAGTACCGAAAGAGTTGGGGTTTTCGGGCGGGGAGATAGTAGGAAACTAAAACGGAGAGAATAACTGAAAGCGGTATAGCGATGTAGAATTAAGTGAATGGATTGAACTCTAGATGACTATACCAAAAACGAAGAAATGTTAGTTATTCTCTCCGCTATACTTTCGTAAAAGTATTACGCCAACTCTTTCGGTTTTATTTTGAATTTATTAAAATTCAATGAAATTATTTCCATAATATTTTTGTTGTTATCGTACAATTTTAAGAAAATAAGAATAATATGAATGTAATATTTTTTCGTTTTTGGTATTGTCATCTAGAATTTATTCCATCCACTTAATTCTACATCGCTATACCAGTTTTAATATTTTTATCGTTTTTGTAGAATGTAGTGAAGATAAAGGATAGGAATAATACCGATAGAAATGTATTTTTTTTTTCCAGTTGCATCTCGTAATCAGGAAGGAAACGAAATTGTAATATTCTTGTTGTTATTTCTCCCGTGTGATTTTTATTTATTTTTATTTATTTATTCCAACGGAAAAACCATTTTACATTAATATATCTTATGATAGCTACTTATTAAACACAATTACCACTATTTATGAACAATTTAGTTACAGTGAAAACAAGAAGATAACAACAAATATCAAGTATAGTTTTATATTATTAAAACTAGAAAAACAATTACGCAGAAGAAAATTATTAATTATTCTAAAACTAATAATAAGACTCAACATAAAACTACAAAAAAAAAATTATTACAGGGAATAATAGACCGTGACTAAGCCCATCATTGCTGACTCCACTCACGTATGAGTACTTGCTTGAAAACAGCAACACTGTCAATGAAAAAATCAAGTTCAGGAGGTATTCTGTTACCTAGCCTCTGTATCCGTTCTAAGGCACTGCTAGTCCTCATAGTTTGTGCGCAGATGTCTACGACCAAATAGTTCTCTCAACCGTGTACCAGACGGACAACGAAAATACACATGTCTGAGAATTTCAGGGCAGTCTATAACACCTGAGATTAGTTTATGCAGAAAAAGGACACCATGAACATTCCGTCTCGACTCCAAAGGATGGAGGCCAAGGTAGGTTCCAACAGCAACCAACGGAACGTCTTTGTATTGAAAGCCCATGCGACAACCTATAAGCCTTAAGAACTTATTTTGAATATTCTGAATGTGTTGAATTAGTGTGATCTGATGAGGCGACCATACAACGCTGCAATACTCAAGTATGGGTCTGACATGGGCACAGTTCAAGAGCCTGAGTGTCTGGATATTATTAATAAATCTGGAAGTGCGTGCCAATAAGCCCAGGCACTTGGAGGCCTTGGCACATATGTTGTGGACATGTTCTTCTGGACTGAGATTGTACGTCAGAAGAACTCCTAGGTCTCTTACAGTTGTGCAGCGATTCAGTAGCTGATTTTCCATTTCATATTCAAAATGTAATGCCGATTTAGTGCGGTGAAAAGTAATGCAGGAACATTTATTAACATTAAGTTGCATACTGTTTTGTTGACACCATTTCACAATAGCTTTTAAGCAATTCTGAAGATCTTTGCAGTCATCTCGAGTAATGATTTTCTTGAAAATCTTAATGTCATCTGCAAAGAAAAGGCAACTGGCAAAAATACTAACTAAATCATTTATGAATATATTGAACAGCAATGGTCCTAGGTGTGAACCCTGAGGTACTCCAGAAGTTGCTGCGAAAGCAGATGACAATGAGCCAAAAGCCTTTACAATCAACCTTCTGTTGCTGAGGTAGCTACAAAACCACTCCAATAATTTACCAACTATGCCATATTCCTTCAACTTAGTAAGAAGGTGGGGATGGCTAACTTTATCAAATGCCTTTGAAAAGTCAAGATATATGACATCGAGTTGTTTTCGCTCACTAAATGCTCTAATTATTTCATTTTGAAGAATCACAAGGTTAGTTATTGTTGATTTTCCAGGAGAGAAACCATGTTGCTTTGGAGTAATTATGTTACGAAACATGGAATAGATTTTGTTTAGCACCAACTTCTCGAAGATTTTTGCTAACACCGATTGTATAACAATAGGTCTATAATTCTTAACATCTTCCTTCGATCCGCATTTATGCACAGGAACAACATGACCGAGCTTAAATACATCTGGAAAAATTCCTGACTTTATAGACCTGTTAAACAAGTGTTTTAAAGGATGGCAAAGCAAGACTCTACAGTATTTCAAAACATTAGGTGGTATTTGGTCAGGGCCACAACTCTTTGAACAGTCTAGCTTGCCTAATGCTTTATAAACATCTTCATCAGTGACTGCAAGTGAACTCAGACTATTACTAGTACTGAAATGGATATTGGAAGTAGACGAAGATGGAGGTGTAAATACTGAAGAGAAGTATTGTGCAAACAGATCACACATTTGCTGTGGGTGGGAAGTGAAGTGATTATTAAATGTTAACATGCTTGGTGCTCCTTCAGCTTTGCTAGTGTTACGGATGAAATTCCAGAATAATTTGGGATTGCCAGGAATAGTACATTGCACATGTTCAACATAGTCATTGAAGCATTTTTTGGATAAGAGACGAGATTGATCTCTCAATTTTGAGAACAGGACATAGTACTCATTATCAAAGGTCTGCTTATAAGCTTTGTGGAGTCTTTTCTTTTCTATGACCAATTGTATAAGCTCTGTAGAGAACCAACATGGGAATTTTGACATTCCAGTTTTTTTCAGTGGTGTATACTTGAGCACAATTGACTTCAATATGTCAGTGAATTTTATGAACAGATTTTCAGTATCGTTGGATAAGTCAAGGGATTCAAAATTGGATAGGTCCATAGAAAGAAGTTCATCAAAAACTTCTCCAAGATTACACCTTGCAAAATCAGGAACAAAAGTGCACTGGTGGTCAGGCAAGATAGTTTCTACAGGGTGAATAATATTCAATGCTGGATGCTGGATATCAATAGGCAACAAAGGGCAGGTGTCTTCCTTGACAGTGACATTGGAAGAGGCAAATACTAAATCCAATAACACACCCCTAGAGTTTAAGACATGGTTACACTGTTCAACATCCAATAAACAAGCTAGCTCACAAAGCATTCGAGGAGAGGCAGAGGGAAAATGTGGTTCTTTTTTTATCCAGTCATCATGTGGGATGTTAAAATCACCAACCAGAATCACATGTGATGGTTCTACCTGTTGGTCGGCTATCACTTCTTCCACCACCTGGCAGTAGTTGGCATATACATCGAGAGGCTTACTGGGCGGGATATATACACTGCTCAGCAAAATGTGTGTATCATGCAACAGATCAATTGATAAAAATATAGACTCCACTGATAGTGGAGACATTGTTCTAATACATCTAGAAGGCATTCTGTTGCTCACTGCCACAAGTACACCACCACCACTCTCTTTAGAACTAGTTTGAGAGGACCTATCACTCCTGTACACAGAGTGATTTGTGAATCCAAGTTCAGCATTAGAAATATCTGGAGAAAGATTGGTTTCAGCAAGTATAATGATATCATAAGTACATGTAGCTAGGGCTAATCTTAATTCTTTAAGTTTTGTCCGAATTCCATTAATATTTTGATAGTACATATTTATGTTGGTTTTTCCATTGGATTTAATTAGTTTTTTGCACTTTGCACTATTTTGGGCACTTCATTGATGTATTTTATAGTTAGGCCTGTTTCACCTTCTTTGGTGCGCTTCTCGAGTTCAGCACGAAGATTTACTAAGAACAATCGCTCCTTAGGAGTTCTGTCACTTCCAAGTGAGATTTCAGAAAGAGATGGGTCTTTGCGTGCAATTTCATTTCGCTTAAAACCCTTCAGGAATGTTACAGCAACGTCCTTGGAGCTTAGTACTAGTTTGAGTGGTCTTTGGCCAGAGGTAGATTTCTTCCCCAACCGAAAGAATGTGACAAGATCACTTATATTGACACCATGGAGGAAGGAATTATATGGAGGAGAAGTGACGTTAAATCGGTGAAGCAAGCACTTAACTCTCCCGCATGGTGGCAGCACCGGCAGCGACCATATGGCGCTTCCCAACAATTAAGGTGTTCACATTGTGGTAGATGCAGTGATTATTTCATTTAGTATTGTGTATAAGTGTTTAAAAATGCCAGCGTGTGTTGCGTACGGTTGCACAAATAGGCCAGACAGGAAAGAACCTGGAATATCATTTCATAAGTAAGTTGAATTGTAATTATCGTTGTTGAAGTGTGCGGTAGACACCGCAAACTTTGCAGCACGTCTATAAATATTTAGTCATAGCTCTCAATGGGATGACTTTGTTCTCAAATTTTTCTTGGTGTAGTGTAGAAAATCAGCAAACGTGCTATTTTGCACATAATAGACTAGCATTATTTTTTAACGAGTGTTTAAAATGAGATTTAAAGGGGCGTGTTTTACTTCGCGATTCAGTGAATTTACTATTACGATTTTTTTCGTCACGTTGCTGATTATACTGACAATGGATGATGAAATTAACTGTTACGTAAGAAGCTGTGAGTTTTATTAATTTTTTAAATAGCTATTTCAGGCCATTAACTTAGGTTATTTTTAAAGCTTCATATAAGACTTGTTTCTGTTTGTAAATACGTCTATACCTATTTTTACCGATTCATGCAGAAATAAAAATGGGCTTCATAAATAAAGAAGTTTGTAAGACTATTGTCTTTCTTGGGGTTGACATGATATTTACTTACTGTAGACCGAACTTCGTTTTGCTAAAGTTTTAATTACTGACATACAGCACTAGAAGCCGGATAAATGAGTTCGTAGTCGCCGTCGGTCGCCAGATAGGGTCCAAACCAGTCCGATAAAAGTGTGAGGATAACTAATTAAGAGAAATCTTCAAGTATTAAGTAATGAAAATAGGTTCTCCACACATTTATTAGAATAAAGTACACATCGAACCAGTTGCCACTTTAGATGATAAGGCTATTGAAACTTCGTAATCCGTCGATTGCAAGATTCTTAGAAAAAAAAGGAAAGTTATTAATCCAAATCAGTCCACACTAAATTATTTCCGATGCCACACTTCACTGTTCTGGTATCTCAACCCACTGTTCAAATCAATTTAAAACATACGTCGCAATGGTTAAACTAGTTCATTCATTCTTCTTACTACACCCGCACCGTTCGTATAGCGTCTCACATTACGCGAAGCGAGCCGTCCGCTACCATACCTCGATAACGACTGACTTTAAACAATGTAGCCATGCGCTCATTTCGGAGCGGCGGAATGCTACTGTTATGTTACAAGTTATTGGCCTTTGAACAAAATCAATTTGGGCAATGTGTTTCTAATTTAGTCTCTTTTTTTTTGTACAACATTCCCCCCCCCCCCCCCCCGTATCTAAATCTAACTGAGAGATAATTTTTTTACAATTGTCCTAATAAGTAGGGCTGTGAAATTAGACAACACATCTTCATCAAGAGAATGTTCATTAAGGTGACTGAATAAACATTTTATTTCTGGTACCAGCCTACAAAATGTCTGGGTTGCTCATCCCTAGAGTGGGTCCTCTTACTTTTTTTCTGGTCTAGGACACATTTCAGACTAACCACAAGTGGTAGTAATAAAACTGAAATATCCATTCTGCATGTCAACCATGTAATCATTGTGACTTTGACAGAATTAATTTTTGGTCCAGCCTGCATCCAAACCTAAACCCCTCAATTTGGATGTTGTATATCCCCCAAACTAAGCAAGATATCGAAAACATTTATTCCTTATTATCGAGTTTTTTCGTCGTGTTACATAAGAATCCATCATTAAATTTGACTTTTGCGAAATTTTTCTTCTGCATTTCAACTCAAGACACCTCACTTTTGAGACAGTATATCTCGAGAACTAGGTGAAATATCGAAAAAATTTACTCTTTATTTTTTATTTGTCTCGTCTTTTTAAATAAAAATTCATCATAAAATTTGACTTTAAATAATTTTTTCTTCTGAATTTCAACCAAAACCATTTCACATTTGAGACAGAATATCTCGAAAACTAAGCAGGATATCAAAAAATTTTATTCTTCATTTTTTATTTGTCTCATCGAGTTACATAATAATCCATCACCAGATTGCGGCGTCACGTTTATCCTAGAGTCCCCTTGAGGTGTTTGTACATATTCCCCGAGTTTGTTGGGAAGCGGTCAAGCCCCCACCACTCCGGCCATGCCCCCCCACTCCTCCGCCGGCCTGCTTCACTCCCATGCGTGGTAAAGGTCTCTTGCGTCGTCTCCATATTATTCCTTCCTCCATGATTGACACCAGAAGCTGACACCGATGGAATTAATTTTTTTTCTGCTGTATAATACCGATAGAAATATATATATTTTTTTATGCTGTCTAATACCGATAGAAAGTATCGTAAGGGAGATGTGTAGTAAATAAACCACAGTAATCTGTATTTTGGTGTCCTTTAATTTATTGAAATTACTGTTAGGAATTATTATACTTCCATGCCTATCCTCCACTTAACAAATCAGGAAAAAATATTACGCTAATTCTGTAACTTATGGTATTAATTATTCTCTAACTTTTACTTCCATAATTTTCTTAAATTTCACAAACATATTACAACTGGTACCATAGCGATGTAGAATAGAGTGGATTACGCCAATTCTCTAACTTTTATTTCCATAATTTTCTTAAAATTCGACGAAAACGACAAAAATATTAAAAGCGGTATAGCGATGTAGAATTAAGTAAAAATTCTTTAATGGATTAAATTCTAGATGACTATACCAAAAACGAAGAAATGTTAGTTATTCTCTCCGCTATACGAAAGTATTACGCTAACTCTTTCGGTTTTATTTCGAATTTCTTAAAATTCAATGAAAACGAAAAAAATATAAAAAGCGGTATAGGGATGTAGAATTAAGTGAGTGGATTAAATTCTAGATGACTATACCAAAAACGAAGAAATGTTAGTTATCCTCTCCGCTATACTTTCGTGCAAGTATTACGCTAACTCTTTCGGTTTTATTTTGAATTTCTTAAATTTCAATGAAAACGAAAAAAATATAAAACAATTTAGTTTCGTACTATCTCCCCGCCCGTTAGTGACATATTTACCTTGCCATGACTGTACGCGACGTCATAGTGACGTCACAGTCACGTGATGTCCACAGTCTCCGGGCGAGCAGCCCATGGCGGCATAGTTAACTAGAAATTACCCAATGTATCTGCCAATTCATTCCCTGGTAGGACAGTGTGCAGAGACAGTGTGGGCTTTGATCCAAATCAGCTGAACCTGTTTTTGGGCACTATGAAGGTACTATACCTGTTCCATAAATTTATATGTTGGGATGTTTATCCTGTAACTAGTATGTAATTTGTGGAGACACTTGAGTGTGCTTCTTGAGTTCTAATGTAAGGGATGGAAGGTTTGGATTCCAGTTCTTGAAATGGAGGTACTGTAGATTCACACTTGGTATAACTCTTACATCAGTTAATTTTGTGTGAAGATATCTGATGATCAATATGTAATCTAAAAGACTTTTACTCTGATCATCCCAATGGATAAACTTTTGGCTGTCTCCTTTCTTCTGCCATATGTTGCTAACTACCAAGGAGTTCCACAAGTATAAATCCAGCATGTTTTTTTCCCCCTTCCTTATTTCTTGATTCTTTAGTTTCCATGATCTCTTCATGTTATGTTCCACTTCTTCAGAGTTAACTATTTAGGTCTCTTATGATGACTTTGCTTGTCCTGATTTCTGACTACAAGTGTTTTGCAAATTCCTTTCTCTTCTTTTGTGCACCCAATCCAGAGAGCATGCATTTGAATGGTATATATTACCTTTCGAATTACAGTGATTGATAGTTTAAGTATGCTTCTATTTGTGCAGTTAGAATTTATAACTTTTCTGATAGAATGGTTAGTAATTATATTCATGTAGTAAGGTGAGACATAAGTCAGGGGGAATTAATTGTACACATATTCCCCCCTGGCATATGTCTCACCTCCTAAATGATTAAGGTTATTAATTCAAATGTTGTAAAGTGTATTTGTATTTATCTGGCCCTCCTACCTTCATCTATGATAAATGAATGGCTATTTTTCTTTATCCTATCTTATTTCCATAGCTTAACAACAGTTTCACTGTCACCGTTATCTATTTTGTATTGCAACTGAAATACACTCCAGTAATACATTAGCTTTTTATGTGAACTTTCTGATTAATACATTACCAACCACCTTATATTCTAGTTGTAATAAAATATTTCCTCCATCAAATAATTTTGCTCCACTGAAAAATAAAGGATACAATCATCATTAAATATTTTTCCTAAATATTAATAATGAATGGAAGAGCTGCGAAGGTATTATAACAGCGCTCTCTGCCATATGAAATAATATGGAACACTGATACATATTCAGATTTTTTCCTAGTTATGTAAACAAGTTTCTTTCCAAATCATTATGAAATTAATATTTAAGCTCCAATGCAGTGAAATATACCTTCGTCATTGTAATATAAAGTGGAAGTACCAGAGAGGTTGCTTACAATTATATAAGCCATGAATGTATTTGTTGGATTTGGTTCTATGGACAGTAATTTTGGAAATATCTTCTCTCTCCACACAGAAATGCAAATAATTTCATGCACCAGAACTGGTATCTGAAACAATGAAAATAGCATGATAATAAATAAAGTAAATATTAGACGTCAGAGGAATAACTTTTCCTTCATTTAGTTTAAAATAATGATATTACCTGTGTATAGTGAAACACATTAAAATTCTTTGGATAATATTTTTATTATTCTAAAAAAAAGTCCCATAAATTTCCAAGAAAAGGTAAGGAAAGTAAACACACCCATCGCTTCCCATAGACGAAGGCAGGAGAGCACGAATGCACACAGTTCACAATATTTCAGCATGAACCTGAATCACTCAGATGAGGCTCTAAATAAGGGGTTGAGTTTCAGCATGTAACTATGGTGAAATATCCTTCAATCCTTTTCTCAAGTAGGTTTCCCTGACTCCCTGATCCTTTCTACTCCTCTCAGAACTTGCAGCTGTTATCAGTGGCAGTGTGAGTTAGATTTTATTTGACCTTTCATCATTTTCTGTGGATAGTCAGTGCACCTAATCAGTGTGCTTTATGTTTAGTATGTGAGATTGGTCTACCTTTTAGGACACATGGAAAACTCGCACTTTCACCCGCTTCTCTGTTCGAGTTCTCAAGCATACAGCTTGCATTTTTGCTAACAAAAGTGACATCATTGGAAGCTGCCATAAGTGGTTGCAGCAGATGTGATATGGGCAACTGTGATGTAGCCATGAGGCTCAATGATACCTCCTTATCAATCATTGCACCTGTAACAAAGTTTGAGAGGATGTATGCTGTGCAATGGTCACTGGTATATGGTTTCTGGACCAGAGCCACTAACAGGTGCAGTTGGAAGGAGAGCTTGTACCACTGCCCAACTGGTTTTACTGGGGGCTTACTCAGTGATACAATCATCGTCATGTGAGTTGGTGGCACCCCACTCTGCTAGGTCTGAGTAATTGCAAAGGATGATTCTCGTGATTGAAAGCTCCAAAGTAGAACTACTCAGGGAAATGGGGGACTGTTCAGGGAAGAAATGTAGTTTCTTTTTGATGTGTATTCCTTGATGCCTGATCTGATATGTGGAATAGACAAGATATTGGCAGAGCTAATTTTCTGCAGCATCGTCAAAAGAACTGACTGTGGACCTCTGGTTCAGAGCCATGTTGGGGAACTGAATCAGATGCTACACAGGGCCAGATTAAGACAGTGCGGGGCCCGTAGCAAATGTGAAGAAGTGGCCCTTGATTTTTGCCGTCCGTGGGTACTGATGCTACTCCACTTCTGTGATGATATTGACTGCAGATTCCTTGATCTTTGCCATAGGGTTGAGTCATGTAGGGGCCCAGTGAATAGGTCAGGTGTGCACTGCTTGCATCAGTTAGCTACATGGGTGGCAGGGGCTTTGTAGAGTGCACTGGTTGTAATTTTTTAATTATTTATTTTTTAATTGTGATGGAGCACATGCTCCAGAGGCAATTTCCCTACATATCCACATTTCCCCTTCCCTATACTTTTGAACTCTACAAATTTCAACTTTTATTTCTGTTTAGTAAATTATTAATCAGTTCTCTTAATAACTTATTTCAATACCTGACCCCATACTTACAAAATAAAATCTTCCCATACCCTTGTGCCTGAAATCAAGTGTCAGCTTGTAAGCATGGTCATATTTTCCCTTCCATGCATTACTCTTAATCCTTACACCAATATATTTCACGATTCATCACCAATATACACCTTGTAAACTCCCATATTTCTCTTCACCCTCCTCCTGTCTTAAATTGAATTCCATTCCAGCTCTTTTATCGTATCGATTATTGATTGTGTTGTGCAGTAATTTCCAGGAACAAATCTAGCAGCCCTTCTTTGCTCCCCCTCCAACTCCTGTATTTGATGTCTAAGATGTGGATCCCATAGTACACCACCATATTCAAGCAATGGCCTGAGCAAAGTTTTGTAACCCAATTCCCACTTCCTCTGCACTGTATTGATGGCCACCTATTTATAATTTATATTTTATAATTGTACATATGAAAACCTTGAATTCTGCTCACTGAATCCTTTCTAAATCTGTCATAATTTCTTTTTAATCATTTATTTCTCTGACACTTAAGGCTCCACTGATTTGTCATCAGGCTTATCTACTTCTACATCTACAAAATTCTCTCTCCCTTTTCCCACCCTCAAACATTGGTAACAGGTCAAACCAACATTTCTTGAGTGTCTGACACTTTAATTCAGTTTAAACTATTTTTCTGTGCAACCTGTCTCGAGCTACTGACCATCCTTTTCTCTCTTCATCCCCTCTTACCTCACCACATATCAAACTACTCTGAATGGTCCTGCTTATTTGCTCCTCCATTCCTCCAGATCTGAAATATTCCTATCCCTAAAACAAAGCGAACAATATTATGCAAGAGCCTCATTTCCATTCCTTTGCTACTTCATTTCCATGGATGGAACCATTTCTCACATTCAACCCACTTAACACAATTTTCAATTATCATTTTCCCAAATCATTTTAACAGAAGAATAATAAAATAATAGAATTAACAGAAAAATCAAATTGCTGTACTGACAAGTAGTTGTTCAATTTCAAGCCACTTATCCAAACAGTGCATTTTAAAAGCAATGAATGCTACTAAGGTAATGGGTTAAGGGGCCTACTCACTTTGTTATAGGATATTAACATTTCTTTAACAATCTCCTCTCTTAATTCTCCAGCTTCCAGAATGCTTTGTTGATGTAATTTCTGAATTCTTTCATGTGATCCAAACCAACTGAAATAATTTTTTTTTATGTTAGTGATAGTAACAAACTGAAATGGATCATTTCGTTGTAATGAAATAGATATTACCTAAGCGAACCTAATTCTTCGATATCAGTGGGTTCTAAACATCTAACATACAATTCTATTTCTCCAGGAGGAATTATGTCCTTCATTTCTGGATAAGATGTTACAATAATGTAACGCGTGACAGTAACGATCAAGACGTGTTAATAACAATAATAAATATGCCTTAAGCCCATTTAGTTTGATAGTTTGAAATCAGCTCCTTAGACAATATGTTAGATACCGTTGCCAGGGTGACGGATCAGAAACAAATAAAAAAGCTATACAATGAAAGTTTCACGGCGTATCTTTGACACGAAATATCATCTGGCGGCAAGCCTGTGAATATTTCCTGTCAATATATATCTTTTTTTTAAGTATTGTACATGGAGGAAGGAATATTCCTTCCTCCATGGTATTGTAGTCTTATTTAATATCTCTGGAAATATGCGGTGTAGTTCAAACAATAATCTTAAAAGGAATTGTTCAGTTACAGAGACAATATATCAGTTATCTCTACTGCTCAGTGCTCTGAACTATATGGAAAATCCTTCAAAGTTTTTAATTCAGTCATTACAGTGTATTTCTTTGATGAATTGCCTGATGAAACAGCAGAAGCTGTTTTTTACGTTGTTGGGTTGGTGGTACTGTTTGTGGCGGTTGGATTTGGAATTTGACTTAACTGGTGGACTGGGTGGAAGTTATGGAACTGCTATAAAATCAATACCTGCGACAAAGGAATTAGGATAGTGTACCGTAGTTGATGCTTTTTTTAAAAATTGTTTATGGTTTTGACTAGTGTATTTCAACTGACTGTTGTTTGTTTTCAAAATACGACTAGTCTCTTATAGACTTCAGATGGACCCCTTTACTCAGGTAGGATGGTTGGTTCAAGTTTACGTCGCGATACAAGACACTGCTAACTTAAGATAAAATGATTGGATCAATGCGCGTGTGATTGAGGCTTTGAATTTGTACCGCCAATATTACCGGAGATTGTGGTTAGGTTGAAATTCAGCCTGGACCAGAAAGAAAACGGAACCTTCTTGTCACAGCAAAAGACACGAGGAATTTAGTTATTTAAGCAACTTTCATAAGCACTATATCACGTTGTGACGTCATGTATCGCGACGTAAATTCTGGACAATTTTAAAAACGAAATATGTTCCATGAATTGTTTGCTTTAAAAAAATTGTTTTGGTGTTCAGTGAAGTTTTCATATAGCGATAAGGCGGGACTAAAATTCCAGGCAGCACCGTAACTTCAGTGCAACTTCTTGCTACATTAAAATCGTTATTACGGGACCTCCAATATAGTCTCGAAATATTTCTATCTTTTAAACTTTTTATCCCTTACGATTTATACACTATTATCACAAGCGTTCATGCAATATAAGTATTATTCTGGGTGAATATTTATTCTTCAGACAACTCTGAAAGATAATATGTTCCTACCAACAGTTTAATCTCAAAAATATATTGTGTACAACATTCATCGCAATAAAAAAAATTTGTAGATACGTTGGTATTATTACAGATGGTGATGATATAGGCCTACTACTGTTATATTACTGTGGTTAACACATTATGTGATGGTGATTTGCCTGTGGATCATTTGCCTCCCATTCCATGGGGAGTTGGCCACCTGTGCAGTCTGTTTTTTTCCTATTTCTTTTCAGCAATTTTGACTTAATTTTAACCAGTGGCACCTATATGTGCAACTACCTCCATCATTTCAGTTTACAAAATGGCTTTCATAATCATTTCAGTTGTATAAGTGTTCATTCTGAACCTACTTTGGTGCCATATTACCACACTTCCAGGATTTTTTAGTGTACCTACAGCAATTTTTGCCGCAGCCAAAGTTTTAGCTGACTGGCCTTTGTCTTTAATTTTTGCCTAAAACTGTTCACCAATGGCATATTCCCACATTATATAGAGCCAAAGTATGGGGGTAATATCTAGATTGCGATACTGCTGCAATCCCTTAGCGCCTCGTGAAGTAAACACTTCCAGATGGAGAGAGTATGACGTTACTACGATGCTGAATGTGACGTATATGTTCCACACGCATCTTTAAATGTCACTAAAGGGGCCTTCCACGGAAAGTAGTCCATCACTATTATGTCTCATACCATGAAATCGTTAATTTTGCACCAGTTGTATAGGAATAAATTCATTAGCAATGAGGTTTTGATGGAGCCTGGACCACATTGAAATGTAACTATTGAACACCTTATTGCGGATACCTGATTTCTATGTCGTATCTATTGTTGTTACTATCGTTTACGTCTTAATGCTGCCTGGACCGTAGTGAAACGTATTCCTCGCACATGATATTGCTGATACGCAATTTCCAAATCACATCTTTCTCTGTTAGTATGATCCAGGCTGCGTTACAACCTAAACGTAAACGGTTATTTGATTAAATCTTTTTTTATATAAATATTTTATCTCATATGAATGATTATAATAGCAATTTCAGCCACGCGAGGAAATATAGAAGAATGGAATCAAATACACATCAATGGAATTGTGACTAATAATTACGGCAACATTACTAATTACATTACAGAATGTTACTAATGAATGATATCAATTATCAGTACGGAGTGTTGTTGATATTTTAATAATATTATTAATTGCGCAATTAATAATTTTCTTTAACATTTTCAATCTGTAATTTTTTTCATTATTATTACTATTGGTTACGTTACGTTCTATGGCCTCACATGTATTCACAAATCAAGCGATGGCTGAACACGTCACAAGTAGTGACTTCATACTCTCTCCATCCGGAAGTGTTTACAACGTGAGGTGGTAAGAGAGTTATCGCAATCTATATATTACCCGGATTACTGGAGATGGTGATTCCTCCGGGAATTGGCATCCTCATACTGCAGTAGTCAAACGCAAGACACTGCTAAAAATACTTTCCAAAGTACATTTAACAGTTTCATGCTAGTCCAGGCTGTATTACAGTGGAATTACTATTTCAAAATAATATGTCTTGTGTTTGACTACAACAATATTATGACATCATTAGTGAATGTTGTAGCGGAATCGTGATCTCCAATAGACCTGTACATTTAATGGTTTCTTGCTGTCCAGGCTGTATTACAACCTAATTTCTGCTTGAAAATAATAAGGCTTGCATTTGGCTACAGCAGTATTATGTCGTCATTACTGTTGTAGCGGTAGACCCAAATATGTAATATAAAACTGTAAGTGGCTCATCGATAACATGAACCTCCTAAGAAGAAATTGACGTTATGAAAATTTTCGCATACGTTCCTTGAGAGTTATGATTTAAGAAAATCTGTACATTACAACTATAAAATACATATTAAACAAGTAAACTCGTTTGAAATATGGGCAGTTTTGTACCAATTATTATGCAACAAATACGCACTATTATCCGTTTGTTCCCTGTAGCTATTACTCAGTTGATCATCCCATAAGATGGACTCGTCTTTTTATTATGGAAATTTGAGCACATGATCCTTGTGTGATATGATTTAAGAAAAGTTTTATATTATTATTATCTAATATATTCTAAACAAATAAAATCATTCAAAATATGGGCAATTCCATACAAGTTCGTATTCAAAAAATACGTGTTATTACCATTTTATGTTCCTTGCACCTGTTTCTCAGGCTTTATCTTTCAAGAAAAAACTGTATTTCACATCCTTGTGATATGTAGGCGAGAAGTATTGGGACCAGTGCTCAAAATTTACCGGGCGTTGGGCGTAATTACGCCTGAATTTTTTTGTTTTACACCTGCAATCTCCGTCAAAGGTGTAGAAAATATGCCTAAGTGTCAAAACTTAAAAAAAAAAAAATTACAGAGCTTTGTTTTCAGTTTTTCGTGTTCAAGGATTAATTCTAATAATTAATTTCAATTATAATTCCTCTCCTATTGATGATCTATTTCAAAGTTTCAAATAATACATTTCTGAAGTTAAGAAGATGTGGCAACAGTGTAGGGGAAGTATCACGAAGACAGTTCTATTCTGTGCATTATTCATTTAACAAAGATAGTGAAGATGTCTCGTAAAATTAATGACTTTAACTTTATACCAGTTGTAAAAACATGTAGTGGTGATAAAAGTGTTACAATCCCCGGTAAACCAGGAATGCCAGAAAATGAAGAAACAGCATGGATTAAAGGAGTTTGAAGAAGTGGGAACTGCACCACTTTCGGAACCTGCCAGGAATTGGTACTAGCCTGTTTAAATTTACATCAGTCGCTTAGTCAACATGTCATCTTCACATTTGGGATCATACATTGCGGAAAAGTTGCCAGGAATTTAATTAAAAATGCCAAAATACGACATGACAAACTGCAGTTACTTGCCGCCAGCTTTGAAAAAAATCAGTGACAGTCTCTTAAAATGTTGATTTAATCCTTGGTGTAATGTTTTCATGCCTTTCAGCTCTACTCCTTTGTAAAAAGTCGCACAAAATTGACAAACTCGCAATATTTATCCGAGTTGTAATACGGTGATGACCGCCATCTTACATAGCAACAATAGCTTCCATTGTAAACAAATACACCTTTGCGTGTTGGATGCCGCATAGCCAAAATTTCGTATTTTTTTTTTCACTTGGTCCAGGCCGTATTTCAACCTAACCACGATTTCTATGACAAAATTAAACTGTTTAGGTTGAAATGATCCCTGTACCGACAATTTTGATGTTATTTTAGCAGTGCTGAAAGCATTTAGCAGTTGCTCAGCCTTTCATATTTCTGCGTTTTTAATTGAATTTCTAGCAACTTTTCCGCAATGTATGATCACAAAACGTGAAGAGGACATGTTGACGAAGTGACTGATGTAAATTTCAACAGGTTTGTACCAGTTTCTGGCAGATTCTGAAAGTGGTGCAGTTCCCGAAGAAGTCCTCAAGGATCTACCTGTGGCAGTGGCCATAAGCAAAGAACAAGATTCTGACGAATTTCTGCGCTAGAAAAAATTTGCTAGGGACAAGAGGTCTCTATCAAGTCGTCAGCTTTGGGACAGAGTGGATAGTGAAAATAGTGAAGACAATTAGTATACAAATTAATTGAAAATCATTTCATGTTTCCATGTGTTCCATTCATCACTGCATTATTTGAACAAGGTTTCAGTGAGTTTAACAACACAAAAGCTGGGAACAAAATTGTTTGGATACCCTAAATATAGACGACTTAATGCTTATCAAAGTGAATGGGCCTCCACTGCACAATTTTGATCCCAACCCAGCTGTGGTTTACTGGTTTAAAAACACACAGAACCTCGAAGACCAGAATTCCTTGATAAGAAGTGGCACACAGCACTTCAGGTTAGACCGTAAGGCACTTTTTCTGATTTATAAGTGGGGAATCATTGAATTTACTACTCGGCTACGGCACATTAAACTGAATGTTTTTGTTTCAACGATCTTGCTGATAAATTGTAGGCTACTCCTAACCTGTGAAATAAAATTATTCGTAGAATTTGTACATCAACAAAAATATTTTAGAATTTTTAGTTAACATATGGACTTATTTGTATTTAGAAAGAAACAATCCTCTGACGATGAATTGAAAAAAAAAATCTAAAATGTTTAGTTACCTCTGAAAATTGAAGATCATTGTGTAAAATTCAAAAGTTATTGTAATAAATGCAATAAAATCAATAACTGTATTAGCTTCTTTCTCAAATTTGATGTGTAATATATTGACACATGCATACCATATTACCTTTTTCTAGGCCTATTTACGATATTAAATTGTGTTGGAGTGGGTTGTAAGCTATAAAATCCGTCTTTTCCAAATTATAATATAATCACACCTGAACATTTTAATTTTACGCCTGCGTCTGAAAGTTAGGAGTAACAAATACTCCTGGATTTATAAACAAAATTCTAGCACTGTGCGGCACACAAACGATTTTCAATGTACAGTGTTGAAACACGATATCAGAAATGTTGCACCATAGATTAATTAATGAACTGTCAGTTATGTTAATAATCTAATGCATTTCGCATGGCAGCCAATCTCTTATGACGAAACAAATTACAATAACATGCAGCATCAGTTTTCATTTTGGACCAGGCTGCATTTCAACCTAAGCACAGCTGATAATACTGACTTGACATTGTAAGTGATTGGCTACAATTTGAAATGCATTAGTTTATTAGCGTCATAGACAGTTCACCAATTAATCTATGGCATAGCATGTCTGATATCGTAGTACAATGCTGTACGTTTGTAAACATTTGTGTGTCTTACTTCTCTCTTACAAGGCATATGGATCCAGATTGCAATTTTTTATAAAAAAAATAAACCCTGAGAGACTCCTCCATTATGTGGTTTTCACAGACTGAGCGTGGTGGGTAAGCTGTAATGCTCTGGCCTCCCATTCAGGAGTATGCAAGTTCAAATCCCTATCCGGCCATCCCAAATTGGGTTTTCCATGGTTTCCCAGATCACTCCAGGTGAATGCCAGGATGGTTCCTTCAAAGGCTATTGCTGAATTCCTTCCTGTTCCTTTCCACCTCTAATGACATCAACAAGGCATAAAGGAACTGGATTAGGAGTCAGTGGAGGAAAGGAGAGAGTGCTGGTAATATACAGGGCATATGTTGGTGAAGGGGCTTGGAGAGATATTGGTCAAAGATATAGGAATAGTGTATGGAAGGGGAAAGGTGACCATGATCACTTGATTTGATGCATAATGGAGTGGGAAAATTTTCTTTTTTTTTGATAAGAGTGTCAAGGATTGAAACAAATTACCAAATGAAGTGATAAATAATTTACCAAAAACGCTGAAGGAATTTAAAATTTGTAAATTGGAAAAGTAAATGAGGAAGGAATTTAACACTCCAATTATGAAATAAAAGGGGTTGTTAGATTACTAGGTGAATTGCCACCGGAGAATTGGCTCAATCACAATAAAATTATTAATAATGAAACTAATGGCTGTAGGGCATTAAAACATGGATGATTAATTTCTAGACAACCATTTATACTTTACCTCACTTTGAACAACGGGTGACATTTGCTTAGGATATGACATGTTGACATTTTTCTAAAATACTTGTGCCATGGTTCAATTCTTTCCAGGTTTTTGGTTTAATGTGAACCATAGGCAGAATGAAAATTTTGGTATTACTTGAGATCCAAATTCCACGAGTAATTGGTGTCATAATACTGCAGTAGTCAAACACAAGACACTGCTAGAATTATTTTCTGGGGTAGTTTTTAACAGTCTCATGCTGGTCTATTACATCTTAACTTAATTACTGCTTGAAAATGATCCAGGGCATATTACAATCTAGCTGCTGCTAGAAAATAATACGTCTTGCAGTTGATCACCACATTATTACGTCATAAGTCGGTGGGTAACAATGTTACAATTTCCCAAAATTTCTTGCAGGCCAGTGCTAATTAATCAAATCAAAGTTGTTAAAAATCTTCCTGCTGAATTTTCAGTATATTTGCTAATAATCCATTTTGTGCAATTTCAGAGAATGCTTGAGAGAGCTCGAGCGAGAAGAGAGAAAGCGGACCTTCCACCAGAATCGATGGATCTTGGTACAAAGAGGATTCCTCTCCAAGACACAAACTACACGTCACCTCAAAAACTAAAAGTAACTACGGAAGGTATGAAATTATTATTTTTTGTTGTGTGTCATAGTAACATGGTTGTTGAAATGTTTGAAATATCATAGCAACAAAATATGGGCAAATAATGAGTGGAATTTTTTCTTGTATTTTAAGCTTATTACTTATTTGTATGGTTCAATTAAGTATGAAATTTTTACCACACAGCTTGGCCATTTGATGCCAATGATTCCATTCTGGAAAACACTATTCCAGTAAACTAATAAAAACTCTTGTTTACTGCAGCTGTATTACAGAAGCAAATTTCTCATTCTGTAGCCCAACTAAGACTCCTATGTTACACCCATAAAAATGAATCAAAATACTTTAGCTCCACTTGGCTCACTCTTTTCCTTGGATCTGTAAACTGGAGGCATCATTGTTGGTAACTCTTCCTACATTCATTCCATCAATTGCAACTTCTCCATCCCTTCATGCTATGTCTTGTACATTCTTCTTTTGTTTGTGAAATCCATAAATTTAAATTGCCATAAATCATTCGATAGCTGCTTGTATCATAACAATGCTATAAAATATGCTTAAAATTCACAACTACAACATTCTCACTTCAGCAAAAAAACTTCTGTATTATTTGACATAGAAACTTATCAGTCGCAATAATTGTAGATCCTGCATTATTATTCTCATATCAGGAATTTAGGTATACATTGTTATGAGTTAATAAGCTTTCTAGAAACCGGGGTAAATTAAAGCCAATAACATTGAAAATTAATTATATTAATATAAACCTCTCATTAAAAGACTCTTCTAGTCAAAATAAAACCAATATTGCAATAATATGTTGAAAACTAGCTTCGAGCCCGTCAAAAATGACGGTTTGAATGCAATATCCTGGCAGTTCATTTTTTTTAGTTGGTTAATTATATGGAATTGTTATTACATAATGCTAATGGCCTGGATTTTGTAAAGTTCTATATATTTCATTTGCAGTTCACATAGCGATACAGTAGTAACTTCTACTGAATTATTGACGATGGAAGTATAGAACCAATAAAATTGAAAACAAATTAGGAATCCCACAAAAACTTTTGCTGTCAATGTAATATCAGTTTTATTCCTGGTCCAGGCACAATTCATCACGATAAATATGACTTCTATCCCCCGTAATAAATAATACTTCCAGTAACATGGCGCTTATGAAAACAGTTTAAATGGTTTGTAAAACTCATTTCAGAGCGAATTATGCTGTAACAAAATGTGTCAGTTGCGATTCTGGTCAACTTAGCCCCAATCTACATTAACATTGCATTCGAAAATCATAGCTTTTATTACCCTCATATGAATAACGACAGGCAGCACCTATGGTGGTAGTCTGAATTTATTCTGGAAAAGATTGCATGAAAAAGCGAATATCGACCATTTTTAATTAAATAATCGTGATATGAGTACCATACTGTGGTTAGATTATCGGAGTATTTGACTATGATTTATTTAAATAAATACATTTTACTTTAATGACGGAAAGTATAATATCAAAAACGGATAACGGTCATTTATCTTGGTGATACATTTCATGATTCGTAAATATGGTGTAAACTTTTTTCGAGTTTTTAATTAACTTCATTGTTTATCATCTGCCAAAAACATTCTTAGGTTATGTTTTAACCTCGTTCTTATAACTGGTACAGATAAAATAACACAAACATGGAATACTCTTCTCCTTGCATTAATTTTTACATGTAGTTGTCATAAATAAACAAAAACCAACATGTAAATTTAAACGAACGTACCAACTGTAACTTAGTAACAGAGCTTAGTAACGTATGATTGCCTCGCATTAATTTTCTATCTCTGCTCGCCGCTATTTGGCTGCAAGAATATCTTTGTTGAATTGCGAATTATAAATTGAAATCATTTTTAATTATATCTTTCGTGATATGAGTACCTTATTCTGGTTAGATTATCAGAATATTTGGTTATATTTTATTTAAATAAATGCATTTTTATAATTTCGAAAACGGATAACTGTTATTTATTTGACTGATACATTGCGCGATTACGTACGTTTCTCTTAGTTTTTAATAAACTTCATTGTGTCTTATCATCTGCCAAAAAAATTCTTAGGTTATGGTTTAACCTAGTTTTGATAACTGATACAGATAGCGTCAATATTGAATCCCCTTCTCCTTGCATGAATTTCTGCGTCTAACTGATAAAATAGCGTAAATATTGAATCTTCTCTCCTTATATAAATTTCTGCATCTAGCTGTAAATAAACGAAAAGCAAGATGGTGGTACGAATGTAATATGGTGGTTGATGATTGGCCGTTCTTTAGCCAATAGGTGAAGCAGCTATAGATGACGCACGCAGACGCCACGTTAGCGTTTTATATAATAGGATGATAGTCATAAAACTAAAATGTGTAGAAATTGCCACATTTGTTTCCACTTAGAGTACAGTTAGAAACAAGCATTTTTATATTAGGTTTAAAATACCAGAAAATTTTGTTTAAGAAATTAATCAAATTTGAAAATCTATTCATCTGCTTAAAAGAAAATGAAAGATTACAGCCAAATGAAGAACTAGGACATATTTCAAGGTAAAGAGAAGGTTAAAAAATAACTGGTGATGTAAGTCTTAAAGAGAGAGAGAAATAACTGTAAAAGTCATCCCACACATTTCAAAGATTAGTAACAACTAAATGGATAAGTTTTTTTAAAGTGTCATAACATTAAATACATGGAATAAATCATACTTTAATTTAGTAAAGTTTCCGGGTAAAACAACACACCATGAGATTCATGGACTTTTGGAATTCACAGGATGGTAATTCATTGTGGGGAAACAACAAAGATCCAATAGCTTTGAGGGGAAAATTGTATAAACCCATGCAGTGCCGATCTCACATTCAGTCGGCAAGTGTTAACCAAGTCAATCGCGTAACAACTTTCAACGATGTAAGCTGAAATCTATGCTGCTGGGCACAACGCCACATTGGACTTACAATAATTTTCACATGCACAAGGATGTTCAGCAATACTTTTCACAACTAAACCTGGAAGTTTTTTAAAGTGTTGAACAGTTCTTTTAAGCTAGCTGGAATGGAGATGCAACTCGGTTTAATTTTGCAAGAGTGAGTGCTTCATCATCAGTGTATGTTTGTTGGAAAATAATCTGCAATCTTCATTACGACTTGCGATTAAACACTATACAAAGTGCTGTTGTGATTCTGATACCAGCCTAAATTCCATGAACTTTTGAAGAATATAGTGAGTGATTATCAAGAAGCGACTTTTTATTTTGATGTATAAACTCTCAACCGTTATGTGTTTCAGTAATACCACCTAATAAAACGGATTGGCGATCAATTTATGAACCTAGCAGAAATTTCAATATTTTTTTTCTTATGGCTTTACACCTCATCAATGTTGAGGTCATTAGAGGTGGGATGGGACAAGGAATGGGAATGAATTCGGCCATGGCCTTTTGAAGGAAGCATCCCGGTATTCACCTGGAATAATTTGGGGAAACCATTGAAAACCAAAATCTGGATGCCTGGACAGGGATTCGAACCGGCGTCCTCCCAAATTGAGTCCAGAGTGTTGACCGCTCACCCTCCACTCTCGGTTATACTTTGATAGTTATCAGATATATCACATTACATACATGGTTATAGCCAACATCAATCATCATTCTTCAGCTCCAGTATCCCGGTTGTTGGCCACGAGCACTCTCCACTTCTTCCTGTCGATGAATAGTTGATGTTCAGGAACAAAGTTCCAACAAAGCACTGTGTCTTCCAGATTCTTCTTAATTTGGTCTGTCCATTTGTTTTCAGGCCTTCCCACACGTATTTTCCTGTGATGTTCATATTAAAGCTGGCATTTGCTTTTCTTTCTTCCGCCATCTTATGAACATGTCCATACCACGTTAGGCGACACTGCTGTAAGGATTTTGCCACATGAATGTTTATACTGGCTTCTGCTCAGTTGATTTCAGTCCTTACTTTGTCCTTTCATGTCTTCTCAGAATTGTGTTACAACAGTTAAACACACCCTGCACTAAATCCTTTAATGTTGATTTGACTTTCTCAAACATTTTGCAGAAACAGGGCACTATCCTTCCCACTGTACCAATGTCACCTTCAACACATTTATTTCCCTTGTAATAGGTCTTGTAGGAAAACACAATATGTTTCCACCTACCATACTGTCTGGTGCAACCCTATCAATGTTTAAACTTACCATATTATAGACTGTAGCATGCCCCATCCCAGATACCACCTCACATGCCTCCACTGCCCAAGTTTTTTGTCGTCTTCGCCATAAATTGGTTTATTCCCAAAATCTAGAGCACCCAGCTACTGCCCATCTCAGCACCTTCAACTCACGTTGCCTCAGTAATTGTTATAAAAGTTAGAGCTAAAAGAGTACTCCCTGGAATCACATCCCCAGAACTCTGTTGGTGGAAATTGGCCTACCAACACATTCTGAACTCCAGACACCAAAAGACCATAACCTAAGATAAAAATAATGCACCCTTTTACTGTACCATTCTGGTAAAGCCATAGTTTATTCATTTTTTGTTATCTTCATTGATTTGCCTTATACATTTTTATGACAGTTTTTCATTACTTATATATTTCTTTTCCTTCCAATTAATATCTTTTTTTCTACACATAACAATTTGAATAATATTGTTTTTGTCATCCTCACCATCTGCACTGCAAGGTGAAAGCCAGAGTAAAAGCTGGATGGAGCAAATGGAGAGAGGTTGCTGGAGTAATATGTGATAAATGGTTGCCTAAAAACCTGAAAGCAAAAGTGTATACAACTATGGTAAGATCGGTTATCATTTATGGGTCAGAAACATGGGATTTATATAAAACGGAGGAAGTCCTCCTGGAGAGGATGGAAATGAGGATGCTAAAGTGGCTATTGGGTATTTCACTGAGGTACAGACTTTGAAATGAAGAGATAAGAAAAATAGCTGGAGTGGTTGATATTAGTGAAGTCATTAGAGAGGGAAGATTAAGGTGGTACGGTCATGTCATGAGAAGAGGTGAGCAAGAACCAATCGGAAAAGCATGGAGAAAGCTTGTGAGAGGAAAGATATCCAGAAGGAGACCAAGGATAAAGTGGAAGGATCGAGCTGAGAAGGACCTCATGAACTTGGGACTGAAAGAATAGGATGCTGCAGACTGGGAAAGGTGGAGGAAACGAATCAAAACAGCTGATCCCCAATGATGGGAAAAGGTGGTGGAGGAGAAGACCATCTTCATTCTGAATGTAATGGTCAGAAACAAACCTGTCCTTTGGCTAGTTCGGTTTAGGGTGCACTTGCATTCCTAGTCGCCCGCTTTATTTTCTAAATTTGTTTGTAACAGCAAATTCTGATTTATTTGTTTATTAATTTATTTCTGTTACCACATCCCACCTTCCTTCAACTTTGGTAAATGACTGGTCTACTTTAGCTCTCCTTTCCATATTAATATTATCTCACATAATCTCTGAGAAACTGTATGCTGACTTTGACAGGATTAAAAATCTACCTCAGAAAAATAAGCAATTTTTTTATGATGTTTACATACACTTCATTTTGTGATCATTCGACAGTGGTGACAATGAAAGTGCTATTAGGTAATTAAAATAAGAAATGATTGGATAAATAACCCAACACTTACCACAAATGAAGACAGGGAGGACAAAAAAACTGAACACTGTTTACAGTATTTTGGCCATTTGAGAAGGATGGGTGTGCAGAGACCGTGGCCTAGTGCATGACTAGCTGCTCTATGGAGAACAGGGTATGGGAAGTCAAGGTGGTAGGAGTAAAGTATTGTGTAATGAATTATCGATAATTCTTGGGAAAAGATTAAAATGTTGCATAAATATCGCAGGTGGTGGTGAATGTCAAAGTAGATAGGCGTGAACTTAAAAATGTAGGAGTTGTATTCATTGAAAAATTTCATGAGGAATGGATGGCAACTGTCAAAATGTAGATATTGCTGTAAATTAGTTGGTTTGGTGTACATAGCAGTGTGAAGGGTACCCTGTTGTGGAGCAAAGCCCACATCGATGAACATTATCTGTTCATAAGCTCACATCTTCTGCTCCTCTTGCTTAAATATATTAATTGATGGTTGGAAATTTGTTTTCATTGCTAAGTGAAGCTTACAAAAACGATGGAGTGGAAGAAATGCTGTGAAGTGATATTTATATGTACGTTTTATTTTATATCCATATATTTTTATATTATATATTTACATTATCAAATGAACTTTTACTTAAAAATAAAATTAGCAGTTTTCAGGAGTCATTTCAGAAGGATGAAATGTCTATGGAATACAGGAAATTGGCTATTTCAATAAACTATTTACTATTTCAATGATTATATATTTTTTTACTGTAGGTCACTTTCCTCCTAATCAGCCAGAAAGTTTGATGCTTTGCTTTTGTTTTCAGCATTTTTTTTTTTTTTTACTTATGACTTTACACCTTGCCGATGCCATTATAGGTGGGATGGGACTGTGGACAAGGAACGGATAGGAATTCAGCCATGGGCTTTTGAAGGAAGCATCCCAGCATTTGCCTGAAGTGATTTGGGGAACCCGGATGGGGATTCGAACCGGCGTCATCCTGAATATGAGGCCAGAGCATTAACCGCTCACTCACCACACTCTGTTTCAGGTTCTAATTCTTAGTTTTTGAGTATCCTTTAAACAAGTTTTTCTATAAGTCACTGAGTGTTACTGGTGAGAAGCAATGCTCTTGCTTCACATTTGGGAGGATGTGTGTTTGAATCCGCATCTGGCAATCCAGGTGTTAGTTTTCCATGCAAAATGACTCCAGGCAATGCTGGGAAGGCTCCTGCAATAGTCCATTGTTGAATTCCTTCCCATTCCTTGTCCCCAGTCCTTTTCCACCTCTAATGACCTCAACGCTAATATGACGCAAAACCATAAAAACAATATTTTCTATCTTGAAGAATATCTGGATTAATAAATACAATTTTCAATCACCATAGGATTCTCAAAATATTGCATAAATTTGATTCCTTGTCAAGGAAGAATTTTTCCTTTCTTAAGCTAATCTAGAAACTAATGCTTTTAGAGTAAACAACAGAATTTCAAAGATTTAAATTATTACACTTAATTTTTAGTTACCATGAATTGTATGTGTCTTATACTTTCTTAAACCTTCCATGTATTTGCTGTATTTGATGATCACTCAATAATATCAAAATGTATCTTCTGCATATGAATCTATCTGTTTATCTTGCATCCATCAGATAAGAATATGTTTATCTACACAGTTTTCTTCATCCGATGAAATGAAATGAATGTTGCAAGTTCTACAAACTGATTAATGCAATTTGTAATTACGATTCTGTGTCTGTTTTATTTTTACAGTAGAAGTCACACTGAAAGGAAATTATAAGGTGGAGAATATTAAAGATGTTAATATATCTCCCACCAAAGTTTCTTTGCACTCCCCCGAGAATAAAGAAAATGAAACAAATGATAAAGGTGACTGCTGATGATGACTCAGCAGGCAGTGCTGTTTTGAGAGAAATGTTTTTATTTGTTTTTGAATTTATTTTTAGTTTTCACCATACGCATATCCAAAATATGATTGAAAATTATTAAATTTTTTAAATTTCTTGTGCAGTGTGTATCATTGCTTGGATACCTTCAATTTAGTGTGAATTGCTTCTATTTCTCATTTTACCGCACCATTATTATTTGTGATCTTAGAGTCAATGTCCTTATTGCGATAGTTTTTTACTTGTGCCAGCCTCATATCATCATTCCTGGTAAAAAATAAAGATGGATTTGATGGAAACAAAACGTACTGATTTGAATTTAAAATTAAAATGAATATAGATACGACAACAGCACTTTCCAAAGAAAGCTTTAACTGGAAAAATTATAGAAACATATTCAAGACATTGAAATTTTAGGGACTAAAACATTTGTCAGGAGAAGAACTAATGCGCATATGGTGTGGCTGAAATATGAACTGCCCCTAGCTGTTGGTGATTCGGTGGGGATGTTTTCAATGTTTGGAAAAACAGAGGTGATGGAAAGTGGTTAAATATCAAACAGAATACGGAGTGCATTCGCAAAGTTTCAAGACTGGTCTCTGAGCAAAAACTTTACTAAACATTTTTGTACAGCTAACTAAAAGTCTTCGAAATATGACTCGCGGGCATCAGCACACTGCTGCCAGCATTTTTTCCATTGTCAATAGGCTCCCTGGAACTCTTCGCATGGAATGCTGTCAAGGGACCTCGTTGAAGCTTGTAACGCCTACCTTGGGAACATTTACTTTTGGGTCAGACTGTTTTATCATTAACAAAATTATCAATTTGGAATATCAAAAGTCATACTTAATCTTCAGCTTATCACATGAAATATTATTGTAATGAATAGGAAAACTGAAAATTGGGTGTACAATTTATTATTGTGAAATTAGTCAAACATGAAGTTTGTTTTTATTCTGAGGTTAACAGTTACATATCATTGAATATCAAACAGCTAGAGCAAAATCTCAGGGTCATTGCAAAATCTCAGGGTCATTACTGGGTGGAACGATTGCATGAGTTTCCGTCCGGGTCGTAGCTTTTACCATTGTTCACAGCCCAGGTCAGCGACCAGGCAAGACCCGCGCCACATGGGGTCATCCAGCTTCCTCGACCGCACCGCGTGAATGCCAGCTCCGGCGTCGTTGAAGGTCGCTTCGGCTGTACTCGATGAAGATCTGAACCAGAGTGTCTCGTCGTCCGTTCTTCTTCTCCGAGCAAGACTCTGTACTCCGATGCCGCGTCCGGCTCTTGGCGAATCACCGCAATCCGCGCCAAAGGACCAGCGTCACATTGGCCCCAGAACAGACAAGAAAAAACACCAACACGGCAATAAATTGAGGCGGCTTCTCTATTGGCTGGATCGTCTTCCCCTACTCTCATAAAGCACTCATTTACTAGGAAACGTCACTAAGGTTTATTTTTGCTAGTCTGCGCCAGTTTTCGGCGGGAACTTTCCGAAACGTGCGAAAATAGAAAGCGGGTCTCAGTTATTTATGGGGGTTATAAATCCGCTTTATGTCCACGTTGAGAAGGACGTTGTCAGCACCCCCCCAAGGTGCGTGTAAATCTGGACGCTTTAGTTCCGTCACGTTTCTGTTCGTTGACACTACGCATCGGCAATATTCACACACACCGTGGGATCACTTAGTGCCTAATGGCACTGTACCTTTTAATTCATTACAACTACCCCATCACCCGTGCAATTGAAAATTATTCTATGGGATAATTTTCAATTCAGTTTTTCACTATAACTTCACTTATTTCTGGTCATTGGGTTAATGTTCCTTGTGAATGAGATTAGTTCGTTCTAATATTCTCTAACTGTTTGTGATCTTTGTTAATAGTTACATTATCAAACTTCTTAAGATATACCCATCTTCAGTTCTCTATTTTAATACAACATGTGATAGCTTTGTACTTCACGAATTACTCTTGTGCCCTACTTGATTCCTCAGTGAACTCGCGAGACAATCCAGCATGTCTTATAACTACATATTACATATCTTATGAGTAGCATGTGACATATATCATTCTCTATACAACTAATTTAAATCTTTCTTAGATTGCCCTTTTTTTAAAAAAATATTCAATTAAAATAAAATTACATCATTTTATTATTATAATATGCAAAATTATTTATTATCTATAATTTTTTTAACAATTATTCTTATAATTACTTATTAATTCACCTTTTCATCACAAAAGTATCCTAACAGTTATATTTGTCAATTCAATACATGACATGAACTAGCATTTTAAATACAACCATTTTAAATCCTAATGCTTGTAATTAATTACAAAATTTTATTACAGCCTCCCTTTTTTAACAACCTCTGTTGAAATAATTTCCCAGACTGGTATCTTTTTCCATTTATTTATTTAAAAACAGATACTATTTTATTGAATGTTTTCCAAGACAACAGAGACATTCATAACATTTCTACTGGTTAACTTCGCCAGGCCAGCTGACTGGAGTAAACAACCGTTTCCACGAACGCTTTCACTTTCTAAGGCTTGCAGGTAGCCGAGACACTGGTTCTCGACAGCGCGACGGGTCGTTTTCCTATTGTGGCTTTGGACAAAAGATTACAGTTGCCTGCCGTTCGGTTTAGGCTGCATTCGCCAAGTTTGACAATCAACTTTAGCGCTAACTTGTCAAACGATCTCTTAAAATCTTTTATTTCAATAAGATTAAGAATTATAATTAATCCTCAACATCTTCCGCACTGATAGGTTTATTCACATCGGTAATTAGAGAATATTTCCTATGATATATATTGTTAATTTTTATTACTACTTTTTTTATAAGCACTTGTAACCATAGACTTAAAGATAATGACATATTTCTAGCGGCAACCAACATTTTCACACTTCTTAATTAAATCTTCTTCTCTGTATTCAAAATTTATTGTTTTACACCATATCCTCCGATTCTATACGCAGTAATTTATTTTCATCGCAGTTTCATCAGTATTTCTTGTTTCTTATCGTATCATAGTTCACCCAACACTTTATTTTTAATCCACAAACGATTACGTCCTTAGACATTTCTCTTTAAATAACTTCGTGTCATTAGCGTTTCATCTTTTCATGGTTTCGACCTTTCCCTTCTTAAAATTATTAGCGTGTTGGAACAATCCCTACTCACATTTTATTAAGTACATGTTCATTCTAGCTTCGGCTATTAAGTTCGATGACTATCTGTCATCCTTTAAACTCCAACTGACGATTTCTTTCGTCATTACAATAATATTGGCCGATACCTTCTTCGGTTTCACGGTCCGCAATATTTTTGTTTCTTCTTTATAAACTCTCCATAGACGATCATTTCTTGATCTACATTTAACGAACTTTATCTACTCTGCGCTATCGCGAACACGTCATTTCTTTCTGCTCTTAATATTTTAACACATCAACATACTGCTAATATTTATTCTTCTCAAAGGTCAAACTCCAACCAATTTTAATCCACAACTCAATGACACGGAATATTAATGATTTTACAATCGTCGCGACTATTTTGGCAAACCCGTCTCGAATTGTAACTGTAATCAAACATGATCTTTCACTTCTAACAATTTCTCTGAGGATTATTATTATTTTTATAATAGCTTTTGCTGCGTATGGAAGTTTTATATTAATAAACAATCAACGTTTCATTTTTCACTCTAGGGTTGTATTATTATTATTGTTGCTGCTCGTCATAGGTTTGAAATGTTTTCTACAAACAAACTAAAATGTCATTCTTAGACTAAAATATCTTTACTTTATCAATTTAAAATTACCTCTACGGATTCTGATGCATTTCCTTAGTTAGAAATACAAAATTTTAAAACTACGTCATCTGTACTGCTTTTACATTTCACTTACAACAAACTTAAACCAAAATCTTGCACGGTCATTTAGATGAATCTGGTATTTCAAAAATGTCTCCGTCATCTTATTTAATATTTTAGCCGCCCATGCAACCTTTGAATCCATTTTTCGAAATCAAAATTTGTGCTCTCACGCTCATCGAAACTAAAAATTATTCGGTGCATCAAACATATCTGTTCATCGACGATCAACGATCTGTTACGGTTTTGTTGGTCACTAGTTGTCTATGTCTACACAGACATTCTGGCGAAACACATGTTCTGGCACTGCAGTCATGTCGGGAATTCCTTTTAGCTCACTGTGAAAGGCCTGTTGGGTCGTTAGACCAGACCACCTGTGGTGTTCTACCTGGAGTCTATCGCAACAGTTACGGTTCCTTCGGATCACGTCAAATGTTTCTTGCACTTGCAAAAATTTTACATATTTCAGATATCCTCTTTCACCATATGGTTTTATTTTTATGATTTTTCCTTTTCCTGGTTTTGGTATGATAGCGCACAGCTTTTGCCGCATGGACTTGATTTCCTCCACCATCCTGATTTTTGTAGATTCGGTAATTGAAAATGCAAAACTGTTATCTTCACACAAGCGGTCTTCCTGTTTCTTCCCAGTTTCAACCAATTTTCTGCCTGATTTTATTATGCGCACATCAGATTTAGATTCTCTATCCATATCTCTAGTTCCTATTTCTTTAGAACTTTCATCTTCAGTCATTTTATTTTCTTGAAGAATTATACTTATTCCATCCAGACCAATACTATTACTTTTCAAGCCATCAACTTCCGACATTTCTTTTCGCAAATCAACTTTAACTTGTTTCATTATTTCAACCTGTTTCTTTCCGAAGGCATCCAATTTTATTTCAGTTTTTTCATTTTTTTCGTTCATTTGCTCTTTGGATTTTTCTTGCTGTTCGCTAGGAGCAGTACGTTTTTCATTCATTTCCGCTCTATGGGCCGCAAATTCTTCATCTATTTCCGCACTGTGGGCAGTAATTTTTTCGATTATTTCGTTTATTTGCGCAGTAAGCGTTTCGTTCATGTTGCTCATTTGCTCTTTGAATCCTTCCTGCTGTTCGCTAATGTGTTGCAACATCCGCAAAATCTGGCCAGAAGTACCAAAATCATTTAACGGTGCCGTTCGAACTTCGTCCGACTTGCTTTGCAATGGGTTCGTTGACCCGTCCCAAAATATATTACCCGTTTCACTAGGAGTTTGTTCAAAATTCACGATCGCGGAGTCATCTATCAAATTCGCGTGATTTCCTTCCATTGCTACGTCAAGATTTCCTAACTCCGTTTGATTCAAACTTTGTGCCATTTTAATAAACTTTCCACTCCGGAGCAGCATTCAATTCAACTTTTAGCAATCGCATTTGAAAGCAGTGTTAACTTAGAGAATCGTTTACGCCATAAAAGTTAGTCAAACCTCCCTTTAAATTATCTTTACGGCCCCCCGTAATTCAATCTCCATGAACACTCCGCGAATACCACAAGAAAAATAAAATAGACAACTTGAACAAGCTTCTGGATCATCAGAATCAATAGAAATTTCGATCACACAACGGTATCAAAGAAAATGAACCGAGTCCAGCCTTCGCATTTCCCACAAGACATTAAAAACTCAATCACAGAATTTACCTTTGCGCACATAGATCTCGTATTATTAGTATTTGGAATTTGTTTCGATAAAACCAATTCGAAAAAAATTCAGCATAACGCGAGAGCTTAGTGATCATATGGAAAGAAATCAAACCAAAAATAGATGTCAGCCCGCTTTAATTTAAAATCAACCATCAACTTAAAAACACATACGTGCAGTAACACTTCTCGTGACATATGATTTCCAGCAAACGTAATTTTACTCCCGATACCACAGGTAAATCACAATGAATATTCTATCGACACGTCAGCACACATAAAACACGAATAAGCAAGATACGAAAAAGATAAAAAGTAATAGCCGTCCCAGAAGACATTCAAAAATCAAACATGCCATTTTTCAACGCTGAATCGAGGAAACAATCTTACCATTATACACCAGTCTCGAGAAATCGTCTCAACAGATCCATTACCATTCACTACCAAAATTCGACAAAACCACATCACAATCGAAAGAAAATCATATTTCAACAACACAACAACATATCAAATGAAAGACAATCGTCACATCATATTTCCACCATTGATAAACAAAATCATTTTTCAACGTCGATTTGAACATGTATCAACACAATACATCATATAGTATGATTTTCAAACTGCATCCATATCCGTTGCAGGACTAAAATAAAATAATTCACATGGCATAGCATTATAAGATTTGAGATATCATATTAAATAAAGCTCTCTGCTCGTTCACTGGTTCATCTGGTTCCTCACTGAAATAATGATTAAACATTTGATAGTAAAAATAATAGACTGAAAACTGTTGCAATCGTTCTATCTTCGAAAGCCCCACGTTTAGGGTGCCATGTTGTAACGTCTACCTTGGGGACATTTACTTTTGGGTCAGACTGTTTTATCATTGACAAAATTATCAATTTGGAATATCAAAAGTCATACTTAATCTTCAGCTTATCACATGAAATATTATTGTAATGAATAGGAAAACTGAAAATTGGGTGTACAATTTATTATTGTGAAATTAGTCAAACATGAAGTTTGTTTTTATTCTGAGGTTAACAGTTACATATCATTGAATATCAAACAGCTAGAGAAAAATCTCAGGGTCATTGCAAAATCTCAGGGTCATTACTGGGTGGAACGATTGCATGAGTTTCCGTCCGGGTCGTAGCTTTTACCATTGTTCACAGCCCAGGTCAGCGACCAGGCAAGACCCGCGCCACATGGGGTCATCCAGCTTCCTCGACCGCACCGCGTGAATGCCAGCTCCGGCGTCGTTGAAGGTCGCTTCAGCTGTACTCGATGAAGATCTGAACCAGAGTGTCTCGTCGTCCGTTCTTCTTCTCCGAGCAAGACTCTGTACTCCGATGCCCCGTCCGGCTCTTGGCGAATCACCGCAATCCGCGCCAAAGGACCAGCGTCACATTGGCCCCAGAACAGACAAGAAAAAACACCAACACGGCAATAAATTGAGGCGGCTTCTCTATTGGCTGGATCGTCTTCCCCTACTCTCATAAAGCACTCATTTACTAGGAAACGTCACTAAGGTTTATTTTTGCTAGTCTGCGCCAGTTTTCGGCGGGAACTTTCCGAAACGTGCGAAAATAGAAAGCGGGTCTCAGTTATTTATGGGGGTTATAAATCCGCTTTATGTCCACGTTGAGAAGGACGTTGTCAGCACCCCCCAAGGTGCGTGTAAATCTGGACGCTTTAGTTCCGTCACGTTTCTGTTCGTTGACACGACGCATCGGCAATATTCACACACACCGTGGGATCACTTAGTGCCTAATGGCACTGTACCTTTTAATTCATTACAAGCTGCATGAACTGCTGAAATTGTAGCTGCCTGGACAACTGAAATCTAGTCGAATTGCTTCCCTTTCAGGTCTCTCTCTTGTTTCGGGGATACAAAAAGAAGTTGCTGGGATCTAGATCGGGGCTGTAAGGTGATTGCAGCAGTTGAACTTCACCAGAGGTGAGCGATGTGTGTGTGTGTGTGTGTGTGTGTGTGTGTGTGTGTGTGTGTGTGTGTTGTGGTGAAGAACCCAGTTGTCTTTGATCTTTTGGCAGACTGTGACGCCATAGTCTGACCCAATCCCTATTCATTGGCATGTGATCTAACTCTTAGATGACGGTCGGTGCTTAAAAAGTTAACCAAATTTTGATGAATTTGGCTTGTTGAAAGTTTCCCCGCGTGGTCGTTTCAGCATCCTTGCGGCCATATTTGAACCACTTGTAGCACATGAAAACCATTGCATGTGACTTGGCTTCTTCTTTATGGGCCAAAAGTCTCTAGTGGGTTCATTTTCGCACTGAACTTTATCAAATAATGCTGCTCCAAATGACACAGCATTTTTTACTCTCCAAGTTTTCGACAGAGGTCACTGAAATGCACTCACACCACTAGCGATATGCTCACTCCAGCGTCTCAGAGGCAACTGCCGCTGGTGCGGTTGGTTAGCTGACATCTCCCACTACTTCACCCTGTTGGTGGAACTGGTATGAATGCCCTTTCCACTTGGGAAAAGAAATTGTAAGGTATCTTTCGCTCTATTTTCGAGATTTAGTTAAAATCCGGCCAAGTTTGAGGTTAACTTCAGTACACGATACCACAGTTAAAATCGAGTTAACAACACTTCGAGTACAGTAAAGTAAATAAATAGCACATAGCAACCATAAATAAGAAGTTTCAAGTAAAATATAAGCCACAAACTTACCTAAATGAGCGTGATCTGTAATAATCCATGAAGCAGGAAACACAGGTTTGTTTACACTACCATAGCACAAATATTCCACTAAATTAAACACTGTAAAGCACTTTCATAATTAGAATTTCACCATCTGATATTAAATTCACTAATAACTCACAGCTCCAGACTAAGTTAAAGCAATAAATATGAAGTTTAATGCGTCTCCACATGGGAGCTAGGTCAACATTTAATTCCACCACATCTAAACAACTTCAAAGCTTTAAAAGTAAATGTAAACAAGTAAAATAACTAGCCAGTTAATGGCGCCGTAAAATCGAAACTTTAGAATTTAATAACTCCTAAACTAATATGTTTACCAGACTAAAAACTTCTCTAAAATGCTTAAAATAAATACAGGTTCAATTTAAATTTAGTTTCAGGACACAACCGGCTTTAAATAAAAAACAGAATATTTGGCTGAACAACGGAAAAACAGGGAAATTTAGAAATTCCATAACTTCTGATAGAATTAACAGATGTGGATAATTTATACACCAGCATAATCAGCACAGACGGGAGAGCATTTCTAAAATAGTTTGAAGCTGGAACTCTAAAATTTTTGACAATACGTTTTTTGCTCCCAAAATTTGAAAGAACCGCATAATCCAATGTAGCAACACTCCCCCGACTAAATAAATCTATAACTCCGTTCTGAAGCACTTAAAACATTATTACAAAGAGACACTAAACATGTATTTTTACGTGATCTACACACCATGAATTTCTGGTAAACATCGGGAGATAAATCAAAAATTTCTATGTTTATTTTGACTACACTAGTCCTGATTCAATATAGGAAGTTGCGCCACCATGACACAGTTAGTCTGGCCTGAATCACTGGAGGAGCAAGATGTGTACTGGCTAGATGTAGGCGGGCGAGCCTCGGGTGGCTTAGGCGTGGAGCGAGTCTTCAACTTGGTGGGCACCTTGACCGATAGCTGCCATCTTAGGATTCATTATGGCCGCCAGTAACCATGCTTGATCGGCGCCATTTTCAAAATTCGGCAACACCAACATTCAGACTAACAGTTTTCGACATGTGGTTTTCTAACTTTCATTTTCATTCTTGGGGTAGTGCGTGTTTTGCTCTGTTTCATAATCTGTGATTTTCGGTGAACGATTCATATCCGATTGCCTTTGCTAACTGTGAACTTTTATAAGTAATGTGAAAATTTCAAGAATATAGTTCAGTTATTCAACTTTTGACTTTCATTTCTACAATAGCACCTTTCTTACAGGAGGTTAAAGCTGTAAGTGGCGGCTGTGGTCTTTTAACAGTTAGCATCCTACATGGTTTAACACGGTAATAGAACTTTTCAGAACTTTGATGACTTTTGGAAGACTTCGAGTTCAGGTGCTGAAGCCGATACCCACCCCCAATACCGGCTAGCTCCCTGACAAAATCAGTCTTGAAACTTTGTGAATGCGCCTTGTAAGTATTATGGGATTTCCTTGGTAGTTTAGGAGATGGGTATTTATAGGCCATGAATTATTTGATCTGTTGAAACAAATTTTGGGGAGGAACAGAAAGCATTAATACAACTAATTCTAGCAGTAAACTTTCTTTTTGATTTTCTGTCTTCACTTTTTTTTACAACACTAGGTTTATAAACCGTATAACTATTCAGTATTAATACAAATTAATAAGAAGAATGAGACTGAATTATATTTAGTTTATGTTAACAGAGAAAAAAAAATTATTTCCTTTAATACTCTAGCCTTAAACAGGTGTAAATCGGAATATACATCCTTAAGCTTGCTTCTCCCATTTTAATCCTCTTATACACTATTATGTCACGATGTCTGTTAAAAATAACTATATTTAATTGTTATCAAAATTATATAACAATGAAATTGATAATGGTTTTAGTGTTGCGGTGACTATGCTTGTGCTGAACAAGAGTTTACTTGAATTTTGCAGCTCAAGATTAAATGTAAGTTCTTTCGTATTGATGTGGTTCCCAACTCCTTAAAGACACTTCACCATCATTGAACTGTAAGGAGTGATAGTTGGAAATATTTGCTCTTTAGGTAAATTTAAAAACAAGTTCTAAAGTTTATGTCAACAACTTCACTCTGCTTTCTCCCCTGTAACTTCCTGAGCCACGCTATGTAGTTTTCCATTCATATTATTTTTCACGGTTAAAATTAGGTGCAGAACACACAACAGCATTTGAATATTTATTTCCTATCTCTGTATGTAATTTACAGTAGTCTGACGAGAGAAAACAGTAAAAAATATCTTTAAGAATCAAAAGGGGAAAAAGGCAGCGTGCTACACAGGGGGGAAGGAAGGGTAGTGACAAAAGCCACATCTGGCTACATGGGGGGGGATTCACAGGAAGCCAAAATGGAGCTATGCAGTTTATGGACGCTCCTTAATACGTAAATCATTTTGGTCAATACCAGTTGATCTCAAATTCTTTACCATCTTTTCATGTCTCGCGCAGTCGAATGCTTTCTTATAGTTGATGAAACAGGCATACACATCAACATTCATGTCCCTGCACCTGTGCACTAATACATTTAAGGAAAAGAGTGCTTCACATGAGCCAAGCTCATTTAGAAAGCCAAATTGGGTCTCATCCATATGAGATTCACATTTCTTGTAAATACGGGTGTGTATGATTCACAGAAATATTTTGAGTACGTGTGACATCAGACTGATTATACGATAGCTCGCCTTTTTCAGCAGTGGTATGAAAGTTGATCTATTGGTCGGATTTAATTACTTCCAGCAGTAAAAATATCAATTGTGGTTTCAGCATACAAGTGGCATTGTATTATTTTGTTTTTCCTGTCTTGTTGGTAATGTATTAATTATAATGTAATTGGTTTAAGAGTGAGATCCGTACTTTAAATCTCCACGTGAATGATGTTGTAGGCAACACTTAGTTACAAATATAAGGAATGAACCAAAGTATTAAAATTAATTTGAGCACTTTAATACATTTTGTAATAATCCAGTCTCCAAGTAATGCCAGTATGGTCAGTGGGACAGCATAGATTTTAATTCAAATATTAAAAAGTTCTTATAAAATATTGATAAAAAATTGCAAAAGAATTGTTGCATGGATTTATACTGTTTTGACATTATTCATGACTAGTTATTGAGGGTTATACTAATTATTATGACATAATGGATATTTAATAAATAGATGTGTATTGTGACTACATGAATTAGAGTACCACTACATTGTATAAAGGAAGTACAATAGGCCTAGGTTCAAAGCTTGGGCTGTGCATGCCAGCCAACCTGATTGCAGGTTTTAGACAGTTTATCACAATTATCTGGACAAATACTGGGGCATTTTCCAATCTGCACCAATGATGCTTGCCGCCTTGGGTCGGAGGGTATCCTCTCTTCCTTCCAGCGGCTTGCTCAAACGGTGAGCTCTGTGGTTGATGACCGCAAGATTTCGGCTGAGCTAACCATCTGCAGTATTGTCGATAGAACTGACTGTGGATCTCTGGTTCAGAGACGAGTCGAGGGTCTGAACCAGAGACTGCGTCGTTTCTGCGATAATCATAGCTGCAGATTCCTTGATCTTCGCCCTGTGTCGAATCGTGTAGGGTTCCCTTGGATAGATCAGGTGTGCACTACACACGTGAATCGGCTACACGGGTGGCAGGGGCCGTGTGGAGTGCATGGGGGATTTTTTAGGCTGAGGGAGGAAGACCCGAAACTGGGATTAGTCACGGGCAGCCCAATTAAATTCGGCACCATATGTTAGGAGTAGCGAAAATCAATCTCGATCGTTAAAAGTACTCATTATAAACTGTAGAAGTGTTTGTAATAAGCAGCCTGAGCTTGAAAGCGTTATTAGTAGCATGGAAGCTGATATAGTATTAGGTACTGAAAGCTGGTTAAAACCGGATATAAGTTCAGCAGAAATTTTTAACCATAGCATGAATGTTTTCCGTAAGGATAGGTTACATTCAAATGGAGGTGGTGTATTTATAGCTGTTCGTAAACACCGGTCGTGTAACGAAATAAATATTGATACGGTCTGTGAAATCCTATGGATTAGACTAAAAGTAGCTAGGACAAAACTTGTAATAGGGTCTTTCTATCGTCCACCAAATGCAGATGTAGGTGTTGCTGAGGCCTTAAGAAATAACGTAAGTAATATAGCTCGTCAATTTCCGGATCATGGAATAATACTAAGAGGCGACTTCAACTTGCCGTATATTGACTGGAGTAATTACGCCCACATTACTGGTGGCAGGGATAAAATATCCTGTGAGATTATTCTCGACCTTTTCTCAGATCTTAATCTTGAGCAGCTCGTCACTGAACCAACGCGGTGCGACAACGAAAACAAAAACTTTTTAGATATTCTCGTTACAAATAGGCCTGAATTATTTACGGACATTTCTACCACCACGGGAATAAGTGATCATAAAGCTGTAATTGCTACAGTAAAATTAACAGTCGAGCGCAAAAAGAAAAAAGAAAGGGTCGTTTACAGGTTCGAAAAGGCCCCAAAGGAGAGTTTAAGAACGTTTTTGAGGGATAAATACATTACCTTCGTAGAAGGAAGAGGCTTGGTTGAAGAGATGTGGCTACGATTCATAAATATAGTCAGGGAAGGTATGGACTTACATATACCGAAAAGGACAATCAGGGACGGGAACGATCCCCCGTGGTATACGCGTGTAGTTAAAAGGTTACTTAAAAAGCAAAGGAAGATTCATGCACGCTCAAGAAGGACGATGTATAGGAGTGATTTAGAAAAACTAGCTGAGACAAGAGGACAGGTCAAGAATGCGATGCGCGAGGCCGTTAATGACTTTCGATGCAACTCACTTTCCAAGAGCCTTATTGAAAATCCAAAGAAATTTTGGTCGTATGTAAAAAAATAGGTGGTTGTGACAACAATATGCCAGTTCTACTAAAAGACGGTCGGGAAGTTGATGACAGCCGCGACAAGGCTACCGTATTTAACACCGAATTTAAAAATTCCTTCACTGACGAAAACATGGAAAACATTCCCGTTTTTCCACGGCGTGTTGAATTTGAAATGGATCCAGTACAAATTGATAGTGTAGGTATCATAAAGCAATTAAAGCTCCTGAAGTGGGGGAAAGCGCCAGGTCCCGATGGTGTACCAGTAAGAGTATTTTCGGAATACGCGGAAGAAATAGAACCATTTCTGTCAGATATATTTCGTAAATCATTAGAGGAAAGAAAAGTACCTTCTGACTGGAAAATTGCGCAGGTGATTCCCGTTTTCAAGAAAGGAGATCGGAGAGATCCTAGGAATTATCGTCCGATATCGCTAACATCTGTTTGCAGTAGAATTCTGGAGCATGTCATATGCTCTAACGTTATGAAGTTTCTAGATGAAAACGAGCTACTTACAGCATACCAACACGGATTTCGGAAGAACCGATCATGTGAAATGCAACTGGCTCTATTTTCGCATGATGTAATGAAAGTTATTGATGCGGGATCACAAGGTGATGCTATTTTCTTGGATTTTCAGAAAGCTTTTGACTCTGTACCACACAACCGACTCTTAGCGAAGATCCGAGCGTACGGTATATCTGATCAGATTTGCGAATGGATACGCGATTTTCTAACTGGTCGGTCACAGTATGTCGTTGTAGACGGGGAAGCCTCTTCTAAACTAGATGTTACTTCGGGTGTTCCTCAAGGAAGTGTAATAGGACCACTTCTTTTCTTAATTTTTATAAACGATCTCGGTGACAACGTTAATTGCAGGATGTGATTTTTTGCTGATGCACTTATTTATAGGGAAGTGAGGTGCTCCGACGATTGCTTAGAAATTCAGCGCGATCTGGATGTTATTTTGGAATGGTGCCGTGAATGGCAGCTTACACTTAACTGTAAAAAGTGCAAGGCAATGCACATAAGTAATAAAAAGACCCCACTTGCTCAGGAGTACAAAGTTAACAATTCAGTTGTTGACACTGTAGATTCCCTGAAGTATCTAGGCGTAACAGTACAAAGCAACATGAAATGGGACTTGCACATAACTTCCGTTGTAGGAAAAGCTAATTCCAAACTAAGATTCATAGGACGTATTTTGAGAAGTTGTAATGCTCATACAAAGGAAATAGCATACAAAACACTAGTGCGTCCGTATTTGGAATACTGTTGTGGAATTTGGGATCCTTATCGCAAGGGATTGATTGACACATTAGAGAAAGTACAGAGAAGAGCCGCTCGATTCGTGACTGCTAGTTACAGTCCTTACGTAAGTGTCACAGAGCTAATTCGTGGGTTGGGCTGGGATTGTTTGGCGGACAGACGACGTCGTTTTCATTTGAATTTGCTGGAGAATATGCGAAAATCTTTAAGTTACGAGTGCAACGAAATACTTCTTCCGCCAACCTATTTAGGTCGCAATGACAGGAGGGATAAGATTAGAGAAATAAGATGCCGTACTGATTCATTTATGTATTCCTTCTTTCCTCGATCTGTTCGGGATTGGAATGCGCAGAATTAGGATTGGTGCTTAGCACCCTCTGCCACCCACAGTATTTGTGATTTGCAGAGTATAGATGTAGATGTAGAACAAACTACACATTTCACAAAAAGTTCACTTATGTCATAAAACACACATTTTACAGACGGAAGACAACACATCTGCTCCATCTATTGTAACTACAACACGCTTAGCAAGTTGATAATAAATGGAAACTTGGTTTCAAAATTAGCAGAGCCTCGGAAGAAGATATGCCAGATTGATCCGCAAAAGTGGAGTTTTATTACTGTTATTTCAGTATTGTGCTAATATACTTCTGACATATTTTCAATTTAAAATAATTTTATCTTGGTCTTTTCTGGTTATTTCATTGTAAGAATGCACATGGTGCGAACATAACTGACTAAATTCTTGCTAATGATCACGAACCATTATGCATACTATGTGTTCATAAGACTATGGTGTAAGACAGAAATTTGGATTGTGCTTGCGTCCAGGTATGGGCTAGTCACACACCATTCATATCAAATATCTCCCCCTCCCCCAATTTTGATATATTTATCTGGATTTCACATGAAGTATATACTGTTCTTACATTGCTTTCATTTCAAGCTTGTGAGAATGTCAATAGTATATTTAACACATTTTCTCCATCTATATTCCAGAGATAGCTAGTAATTAGAATAAATTTCTTTTACCCCCTAGGTAATCCAAAAGAGCAGTATCCAGTTCTTGGTGAGGTGAAGAGATTCAATATTGGTGATCCAAAGCCTGGCAGATGGTACCCTTGCCTTTCTGACATTGCGGAGACATGCACCGAAACGGAAAGTGAAGTTCCTGATGAGGACAGTGCAAGGAAGCTATTAATAATATCTTTAGCTAGAAAGAAACAGTTATTCTTCATAACTGTCAATAAGCAAATCAAATATTTATTGAAAATCCTCCAAGATTATTTTTAATTTTTTTTCCATTAAATCTTCTGTTACAGTTCAGAAAGTAATCACTCGTGCAGCAACATAGGTGATACTACTTTTGGACGTGAAATTCTTCATGCTGCTGGTATTAACAAGTCACCACAACAATCTGAGGTGAGTTGAAAAGCTATTTATACGGAACCATCAATTCTTAGAGTTTTAATGAAACACCTCCATGAACTAATTCATTAACATAACTAATGCTGCCTGAACTTAATGATGTCACTAAATAACAACTAAAAAAAATCTCAGTAATCGGGTTAACAGTAGGATGATATGTAACCATTGCACTCAAATTGGGATAATGCAGGATTTTCTGGTATGCAAACACATTATACATTAAAGTAAGAAAGTGGAATGGTATAAATGGAAGCATACGGTTTAATGTAAGGTGTAACAAAACACAAGGGTGATTTAGGGATTAAAGGTAAATAATGGCAGTATTTTGAAATAAATTTTTATTCGGTGCTTCTTGAAAAACTACATTCAGAACTTTACTTTTTAATAGAAACTACGAATAATTAACATTTTCATACTACTCTCTTTTGGCTTTATTTTACAGGATTCTGAAAGTGAGCGCTCTACCTCAGAATCAGCAGTCCTGAAAGAAATGGATGAAGTTCTCGACTGTAATTCAAGCTCAGATTCTGAATCTGAGGGCCCCACGCCACCAAAAAGGACAAAGTCACAAATTCAGTCTCCACAGGTAGTCTTAGTTACCATTTTATTGCAATTTGATTGGAAAGTTCAATAGAAGATATTTTAACAGAAATATCTTCAATTTTTATGGCATAGGATTTCACAATTTATCTCTAAGCATCTTTGGTAGTAATATTTACTTCAAAATATTTCATATCATTTTTCTTGTGAGTTGCGTAGTTTTTTTAAAAAATGGAAGAAGTAAGCCAGAGATTTTCAAAAGTGTGGGCAGCAAGCCTAAAACAATTTTTTTTAAAAAAAGTGGTAAGCTCCGAAATCATTAATTAAATATACACTCCTGGAAATTGAAATAAGAACACATTGACGCCAGTGTGTAAGACCCACCATACTTGCTCCGGACACTACAAGAGGGCTGTACAAGCAATGATCAAACGCACGGCACAGCGGACACACCAGGAACCGTCAGTGTTGGCCGTCGAAGGGCGCTAGCTGCGCAGCGGTTGGTCACTGCCGCAGTCAGTGTCAGCCAGTTTGCCGTGGCATACGGAGCTCCATCTCAGTCTTTAACACTGGTAGCATGCCGTGACAGCGTGTACGTGAACCGTATGTGCAGTTGACGGACTTTGAGCGAGGGCGTATAGTGGGCATGCGGGAGGCCGGGTGGACGTACCGCCGAATTGCTCAACATGTGGGGCGCGAGGTCTCCACAGTACATCGATGTTGTCGCCAGTGGTCAGCGGAAGGTGCACGTGCCCGTCGACCTGTGTCCGGACAGCAGCGACGCACGGACGCACGCCAAGACCGTCGCATCCTACGCAGTGCTGTAGGGGACCGCACCGCCACTTCCCGGCAAATTAGGGACACCGTTGCTCCTGGGGTATCAGAGAGGACCATTCGCAACCGTCTCCATGAAGCTGGGCTACGGTCCCGCGCACCGTTAGGTCGTCTTCCGCTCACGCCCCAACATCGTGCAGCCCACCTCCAGTGGTGTCACGACAGGCGTGTATGGAGGGACGAATAGAGACGTGTCGTCTTCAGTGATGAGAGTCGCTTCTGCCTTGGTGCCAATGATGGTCGTATGCGTGTTTGGCGCTGTGCAGGTGAGCGCCACAATCAGGACTGCATATGACCGAGGCACACAGGGCCAACACCGGCATCATGGTGTGGGGAGCGATCTCCTACACTGGCCGTACACCTCTGATGATCGTCAAGGGGACACTGAACAGTGCACAGTACATTCAAACCGTCATCGAACCAATCGTTCTACCATTCCTAGACCAGCAAGGGAAAATGCTGTTCCAACAGGACAATGCACGTCCACTTGTATCCCGTGCCACCCAACGTCCTCTGGAAGGTGTAAGTCAACTACCCTGGCCAGCGAGGTCTCCGGATCTGTCCCCATTGAGCTTGTTTGGGACTGGATGAAACGTCGTCTCACGCGGTCTGCACGTCCAGCACGAACGCTGGTCCAGTTGAGGCGCCAGGTGGAAATGGCTTGGGATGCCGTTCCACAGGACTACATCCAGCACCTCTACGATCGTCTCCATGGGAGAATTGCAGCCTGCATTGCTGCGAAAGGAGGATATACACGGTACTAGTGCCGACATTGTGCATGCTCTGTTGCCTGTGTCTATGTGCCTATGGTTCTGTCTGTGTGATCATGTGTTGTATCTGACCCCAGGAATGTGTATATAAAGTTTCCCATTCCTGGGACAATGAATTCACGGTGTTCTTATTTCAATTTCCAGGAGTGTACATACCTTTCACGTTTTCTTCACAATCATTTACTTGTTATAATAGCTTGGTTCATAATGAGATAACCATATTGTCACTGTTTTGCTTTTCTCCAGCTGTTTTAGTTTCATACCACACGTACAGTTCCTATATCCCCTGCATAACTTCTTACCTGCTACTGTAAACTCTTCATACACAGCAGTTTTTGATAATGTTGCAGCTGACTGCTATGCAGTGTTTGGCTATTTAACTCCAGTTAAACAGTTCAAAACAATTTGTGGTGTGTATTCCATTTTCTGGATTCCATCACCTTTTTAAAACTTTAGGGTACTGTGTTCTTATCCAAATCTTTATTCCTACATTGAAGTAATCCATTTGCATAAATCTCAGATGATCAGTATGTACCAGGGAAGTTATTGTAACTCTATGCTTTTACTGGATATAGGAAGTAAGCCATTAGCATAGATCTGAGAAGATCAATACGGACCAGTCAAGTTTTTGTGACTGTGTTGTTACTGCATATAGCTGCAGTACTGCAATTTTATGTAGCGCAAATCTCACCATACATGTTTGTAGGTCCACTACGTTATGGAAAGAGAATTGTTGATGGTGCCTCCAAATTATACCCAATACACTTTTTAGTAATGAATGATGGTAATGTATGCCTCTGTTTTGTTTGTTCTTTACAGAAGACACCCACCTCTAGTCCAAAAAAGTACAGGAGCCCTGTGAAACACCACAGCCCCACCACATCTTCATCACAGAGCTTCAAGTACAGTCGTGGCCAGTTACAGGCAGCTGATGAGGAGAACTGTCCATTGCCGACACATGTAGTTGATGGTGATCAGCAGATGCCTCTTATGCATACTGTTAGCTTCTACAGACGACATCAGAACATGGTATATACAGCCTTAATCTGATATAGAATTTATTTTTATATTCCATTTAATTGATCTTGCTAAGTTCTTCAATTTCTTCAATACTTTCATTACCTAGTACTGAATGGCAGTACAGACTTGCATTGTTTGAGATCTACGGTTGCTAAAACTACTTTTTTGGACATCAAAGCTGCTCCCACCCGGATATCCAATTGTGGGGCTATTTTAACTCCGGAAAATTTAACCTTAATGTCTCTCATCATGAACTCTTAAGGGTGAAGCCTAATCACCACGCCTGCTTCATTGACTGATTTGTGATCCTCCTGCATTGATATGCTCGCTGACCCAACTTCCCGCTGGGGTTGATACCTGAACCTTCCATTGGGTTGCTCATCTTAACAGGGGCACCTCTAGTAGGTTATGTGCTTGGAGTTGGAGTGAGAGAGGCGAGAGGACTCAAACTTACCGAGTCCTTGTGTTATTATAAATAATGTTCTCGGGTGACTAGCCGAGTTATAGGAGTGTTATAATTACACCCCAGACCGAGAGGAAGACCACCAGACCAATGGGACACACGCAGGGTTGTCAGAGTTAACTAGCAGAGGATCGCCCTAGGTCATGCGACTTGGAGAAGACTGCTCAAATCATATCTGAAAAAATCATGACTTTAAGAAGCTACATCAGAAAATGATTGAACTGGCTGATGATAATAATAATTCCATTTTATAGAAAGGCTGTGAAAGGAAAGGATATACTTTATGTAAGTTATCAATGATTCTAACATTTTCGGTGACGTGCAGCTTAATACTTGCAGCAAAGTAAAATAGTACAATATATTGGAAGTGCCAAGGTTAATGTCTCTTTTTTTTTTTAACTGCTATAAACACAACATACCAATCTGAAATCGTGTATGGTGGTCTGAAAAAAGCTCTTTTACTACACTAAGTAGGATAAAAGTTGGATTTAGTGGCATCCTATTCCACATGTCATTTTAGAATTTCTTTGTTACAGTTACTTATATTCTTGAATTTACACCTGGTTATAAATAAATCTTTAACTAGTGATAGTGTACTTATTATAATTATTGTTTTAATGTCTAGTAGTAATGTGATTACGTAAGGAAAAACATGGTCAAAATTTCATTAAAAGTTAGAAGTTTGGAGCCCTTCTCACTTGCTCGAAGAAAAACATCCTAGAGCTCTTAGAACTGGAGCTACGCTCCCTAACGTTAGATTACCGTCTGCTTGCTGAAAGCTGTATGATTATGTGGTGCTCTCTTGTAGTTTCCCAGTAATGTCAGGTTACGATCTGCTTGCTGACTGACTGTTGAATATGCTGAATGAAGTGAGTAAGCTACTTCCTCTAAGCCAGTGTTTCCCAACGTGGGGCCCACGCCCCACAGGGGGGTAATTTGGTTTTTTTAGGGGGGCAATTTAGAAATTGACTTGATACGACTTCTGGACAAAGATGACTCTCATGTAAAAGCTACTATGCCTCTTAGTAATAATACAGTTAGCAGAAGAATAGATGAAATGAGTGAGGATATAGAAAAACAACTTGTCAAGAAGTTGAAAACAAGAAAATTCTCAGTGCAAATGGATGAATCGACATTAAGAGACAGTGAGTCAGTATTAATGGTTTATGTGAGATATGTTGATAAAGGTCTTTTTGCTGAAGAAATGTTATTTTGTAAAAGATTAGAAAGCACCACCACCTCTAAGGATATGTACAATAAGTTAAAAAACTACTTAGACGCTAATTGTATACCTTTTAACAATATAACATCTTGTGCTGCGAATGGCGCCCCTAATATGATGGGCAAGAAAAATGGCTGTTTGAAGTTAATGAAAGATGCGAATCCAGAAATGATTGTCGTACATTGTGTGATTCATAGATAAAATCTAGTAGCAAAAAATATTTCGCCCGTTTTAAATGAAGCGCTACATGCTGTAGTAAGGTGTATTAATTCAATCAAATCTAGTGCCAAATGCGAGTGCCTCTTTAAGTTATTTTGTGAAGAACAAAATGAACACTATTTGAGACTTTTACTTCATTCTGAAGTAAGATGGCTGTCCAAAGGAAACTGTTTAAAAAGATTTATGGAACTCTTTGATAGTCTCAGTAATTTTTTAAGAGACAAACCCGAATTGAAGTATCTGTTAACAATCGATGGTAAACCTTTTGTGAGTTATTTAGCAGATATATTTGAAAAGTTGAATACATTAAATAAGCAACTACAAGGAAATAATAAAACACTTGTCGATGCAAAGGCAAAGATATTTGGTTTCATTACCAATGTAGAGTTATATGGAAAAAACCTCAACAACAAAAACTTTGTACAGTTCTTTGGGCTCAAAAAATGTGTAGTTACTGATAAAGCCTTACTTATTATTGTCAATCATTTGAACATTCTATCCAATGATTTAAAAGAAAGATTTTCTGATTTAAAACAAATTGATTTCCCAATATGGATGATGCAGCCAACATTAGTGGATTTGTCAGATATATCAGATGTTCAGTATCAAACAGAACTTGCAGAATTGGAAAATGACGAGTCAGTTAAAACTTTATTTAATATAAAAGGTGCAATGGCATGGCTTTCTGAAGAAACTAAAATCAAATATCCAAATGCAACAGAATGTGCAAGAAAATTTCTATTACCTTTTCTATCTTCAAATTTAGCCGAATCTGGATTTAATGCAGTAAATGATTTACTGATAAAAAAAAAAGAAAAGAAATCGACTGGATATAACACAACGTGGAGACTTGAGATTAAAGCTTACTAAATTGGAGCCTAATATAAAATCTCTGTCAAGCATCAAGCGCAAGGATCACACTAAATTGCCATAATAAATCTTTATTAAAAATCTTTTGAATTTGAATTTTAGTATTTCATTATATTTTTTTTTAATTTTACTTACTGTGTTTTATGACAATATTAAAGTGTTTTCTTTCAAAAACCATCCTATATGAGTTTCGTTAATAACAAATATATTTTTATTAAAAATTATGTATGGGGGGCAAAAAAAAAATATCTTAAAAGTGGGACATGACCCAAAAAAGGTTGGGAAACACTGCTCTAAGCTCACAAACATACTGCATAAACTGAGCCTGAGAGAGAGGAGAGCCCAACTGGTTGCAGTCTTCTGTTCTGAACTCACTGCATGGAATTGGGGGGAGGGGGTGATTGTCCTCTCTAATTGCTGTTCCTGCATGCGTTGCTAATGCCATGGTATGGTGGGAACTACCATACATTGCTAAAGTGACATTGTGCCAGATCTGTTAGGGTTGACAGGTGTACCTGTGGTAAATTCTGTGATTGGCTTACTTTCTATATTCTTTTCATATTATATTCTTTTGACATTGCTTCCACTCCATTATTGTATGAAATATTAGCTGCTTTTGATTCGTCCAGCAAGTAAATGTGTCACAGTATGGGTCCTCCAACCACTTAGGTACAGTTTGAATTCCACTTTGATTTTTCTTGAAGTTTGCTGTTGGATGTCCCTCCTAGTCAAGAAGCTACTGATCTGCTTGAACCCTAGTGGACTCACAATGATTTTGGGGGTCAATGTAAGATTTCTTATTGCAATATAATGCAGTGCTTTGACTCCCAGAGAAACATTTCAGATTATCCCGCAATCCAGTGGATTGATATAAAAGGTTACAGGGAAGTGATGATATTTATTTATAAGTATTTACTGTGTTCTTGTAACTCTTATGATGCCAGTGAAGCAAAATTACTTATTATCTTCAAAATGTGAAATCTGCAATGAATTTTTCACATGTACACCCATGAAGATTTCTCATTTTAACTGATTTTGGAGTGTTGAACAATTCTTGCAGCATAGATGCTGAAGAAACAGATGAATTAATTCTCCATTTTTACAACTTGATCTCTTTTATAATTATTAAAAATAAAAAAAAAAATTGACTCAAGGCGTAAAATGTAAACATGAGGGGGTGTTATCAGTGCCTAGTGTCCATCATACCTTGAAAACTACTGTTTTATCAGTAAAAAAAAAATTCTTTTATTTCTTTCTGTGAGATGATGAAAGGGTATTGCTAATTTTAACTATTGCTATTTTTAAATGAGAGTAGATAAAATATTTTAATCAACTACTAATGATTAATTTGGCCATGAAAATGTTGATTAATTGATATGAGGCAAACTTATAATCCACAAGTATTTTGATGCAGAAAACTTAAATTGGTTTGTTATAATCAAGTTGGATGAATATATTTTATAAACATATGCAGACATCCATCACATAAGCTGTTGACCATACTGTGGTTCCAAATTACTTTTACTTTTGAACTTTCATACTTTTAATAGTTTCAGGTAACTCACTCCATTCCACTCAGTGTGAATGTTGCAGACTTAAATTTGTGAAAATTATACTGCATTTTTATATACAGCTTGAATTCTACGTTGATGAGAACTCTGTATGAACATATGTTTAGCCTACAAATTTGCTTACTGTTTATTTTTATATTCACTCCAAGCTACCTTTATGTTCTAAGCAACTCATTTCTCCTTTCAAAATCCCGGTTTTGAATGAGATTTGTCTCTTAACTGACAGGATGCAGAAAGATTTTGTAATATTTATATTCCTTTACTAGTACCAGCTATAGTCAGAGGGATAAGTAAAGTACTTTTCTCCAGTAGATTAATTCACTGTTTTAGGAATTTCAGTATTAGTTTAGACATTGGGGTTCAATATTTTTGCGGGCAAATATCATTTATTATTTGCTAATCAATAACAGTTGAAAGAAAAATCATATATAAATGCTTAGGCATGCAAAGTAACTTTTTTATCATTAGAATACTTTCTCCATGATGTTTAGGATAGTATTTCAATTGAGAATGATATTAAATCCACATTAATATCTTAATTTTATCAAAATCATTAAATTTTTATCTGCAGTATTGGGCTCCTTGTTTTCATGAAGTGTCTTCTGTCAAAAGTTGTGATCCCTTTATATTACACTTGGAATATGTAATTATTTGTGACCCACTTGTTTTTCTTAATTTACAATGCTATCAGTCATACAGTTTACATATTGTCAGATTACCTACATACTGGGTGGAGAAAAAAGTAATTGATAGAATCATTTATTCAATGTAATACCTTTATATAGAAATTGAGATTTAGACGATAATTTCTGCTGGGGAGTATCATAGCTAAAATCTCATTGTAGCTATCCATTTGATCTCCACTATTTTCCAAAATTGCAGTTTGTCAGATTGGTTCTTCATCTATATAAAATTATAACTTATGCTACACAAATATTATTTTGTTTCACTTTTATCGCTGGTCAAGCTTGTCCCCCCCCCACCCCCCACCCCTCCCGGCAATTCTACCCCCACCGTGCGTTTTCCACCTGTGCTTCATTCATGTGGCGGGTTGGGATGTGACCCCTGCCATATGTCTAATTCACGCATGACTAAGACTTATGTCGAAATATTGCGCAACTTGTTTTTGTGTTTTTACATGTTCGTCTCGCCCTCCTTCCTTAATCTGTGGTAAGTGACGGCTATCTGTTTTTTTCCCCCTATCCTATCATATTTTCAGTGCCTCATGGCAGTATCTTTGTTTCCATTATCCAAATACTGATTTTAGTTATGGTATACTTCCACAACTGTTTGTATCAGAGAATTGTGAATTATCTACAGATATCACAAACCCATTTCATTCCTATAAAGTCTTCATTTTATTAGCTGATCTAACTTAATATTCTTCTGTGGCCATATTTTTAAAATACTAATTTTTTAACTTCTTGAAAACAGGAAAATTATAATATAGACAAGTTTTGTCCACTCACTTTAAAAGAGAGAGATCATGAAGTTGTTACCAAATTTCCCTTAACATTCATTACAGTTAACTTTTGTGAACCCAGTAATGCCTGCTTGTGAATATTTACCAGTTTGGCTCATTGTGATGAGGTGCCTAACACTGGACCGGGGAGGTTCAAAGAATCGGTTACAATCCCAGGCTCTCAGCTACTAGCCGTCCTGGCTGTGGTTTTCAGGCAGTTTTCAGCAGCCATCAAGGTGAATGCCAGGATGATCCCAAATCTCTGCTTCATGTACTTTACATTTCACAAACAAAAAATATGCTTTAACATAATGTTGAGTACAGTTGGATGTTTGACAGACAGATAGCAATACTTCCACCATTAGTACATAGTATGACCAGACAGTAAATATAAAATACTTGACATCAGCTAGGGGATGCGGCCATAAAACCGGAGCTCCAAATTTCACGATGATTTGATGAGTAAAACTTGCAAAAAGCAGTCGACCCCAAAAAAATGTTGGGTGAAGTTGCTGGATGCCTGCTTGCGAATAGTAAATCATTTTTTAATTGTCATTCCACTGCCCCCTTTTCTCTCCTGTAGCAAGTTGAAGTGATGGTCTTTTTGTGCGTAATTGATGATATAGTGAAGGTAATGTTACCTTCTGAAATTTCAGATTTTTTTTTAAATTGCAATGGAGCACACGCTCCGGTGGCAATTTCCATACACACCCAACTTCCTGCTATCATTCACTCACCTACATTTGCCCTCTACAAATTTTAACTTTAAATTCTTTTAACGTTTTCGGTAGGTTATTCATCATTCCCCTTGGTAACTCATTCCAATCCCTGACACCCTTACCTAAAAAAGAAAATCTTCCCACACCCTTGCGCCTGAAATCGAGTGCCAGCTTGTGGTCATGGTCATCTTTTCCCTTCCATGAACTACTTTTCATACCTACTGCAATATCTTTCCATGCCTCATCGCCAGTATACGCCCTGTACACTCCCATGACCCTCCTCATCCTCCTCCTGTCTTGCAATGAATCCCATTCCAGCTCCTTTATCATATCTGTCACTGATTGCATTCTGCGATAATTTCCAGAAACAAATCTAGCAGCCCTTCTTTGCACCTTCTCCAACTCCTGTATTTGATACTCAAAATGTGGGTCCCATACTACACTACCATATTCGAGCAATGGTCTGACCAAAGTTTTGTAACCCAATTCCTTTACTTCTCTCGTGCATCCCCTCATAACTCTCTCAAACAAGTGCAGGATTTTGAAACCTTTTCCTACCACCTGTCCAATGTGTCCTACTCAGTTAAGCTTGTTATCAAAAGTAATTCCAAGATATTTACATTTCAAGTCTTCAGCAATCAATTCTTCCCCCACCTTGTATTCATAATTAACCTTTTGTTTTTTATTTGTGTATCCAATTAGCTGACTCTTCTTTGCATTTATCTTCATCCCATGTCTACCAACCCAACTAGATATCCTGTCCAGATCACCCTGCAACTGTTTACAGTCCTCTATCGTTTTGATCCTTTTATACAGCATTATGTCATCTGCAAACAATCTAATTTTAGATAGTAAACAATCAACACAATTATTCAATAGAATAATGAATAGCAATGGTCCCAATACGCTACCCTGTGGCACTCCCATTTTTACTTCCACTTCCTTTGATACCGCATTTCCTACCCTAGACTGTCATTATGATATCCAACTGAATCTGAGGTGAATTTTTGACAACATGATAACTTTGTTATACCAATAATTATACAAAATTTGTATTTCACTGCTTATTTTCGGACTTTTTAAACAGTTGCCTAAAAATGTATAGTTTTGATGTTTTTCTTAAGGGGAAATATAATGGAATGATAACTTGGTATAACGATTAGTATGTTGAAAATTATTACAAGAGTTGGAAATGTATTTCCCCTTTTTTTTTGTTTTGTTAAAATGTGTTGTGGATGCAATAACTTGTGAACAAATGGCATTATAATTTTTGAATTTAATAGAAGACCAGAGTATATAATGTTTATCACTAATCATATATTTTAATGCCTATTTTTATAGCTTTTAGTTTGAAAATTAAGAAAGAATAATATGTTTTGAATATTACTAACTGCGGTGGTATGCCCCATTAATAATGTCTCACACATCTACTTACACATTTTTTAATTTAAATTCTTGCATCGTTTGAAGTAAATTGTTCAGTGTCTCCTTCAGTAACTTATTCCAGTCCTTTGTATGCTTACCTACATCTCACTGATGCCCTTACCTCCACGTTCCATCTTGATACTTTCTTCTCCACATACTACTACAAATTCTTCATACAGTATCCATTTAGGGCTTATCACCAACACATGCCTTATTTGTACACATACTTTTCCCATGCTCTGGTCTTCCAATAACTGCCAAACCTGCTCATTTATCAAATCGATCAATGATTAAATATTGGATATTCATAATGTGTGTTCCACATCTCATAAATATTTGGTAACTCAATTCCCCTGCTTCCCTTGTTCATTATCATCCTGTGCAACATATGTATCAAGAGCCAATTGTCTACCATTTCAACTCACAAAATCTGTGACCTCAATAACTGCATCACAGACAGAGCCATTAGAGTACTTTCAAATACCATTTCCCAATCTCAACTCCTCAAGGTGGAAATTGGCCTATCAATACATTCTGCAGGTGAGGCACCCTCCTTCCCCCTCCCCCCTCACCCCCCCCCCCAAGGCCTCAATTTCAGATAATACCTACCATCCTCATTCTGTTATACCCATCGCTGGCCTGTACAATAGATTTGTATAAATAAGGGCCTTATTTAAAAATTTATTTTCTATTATTACAATTTTCTCTCCTTTAAATTTCCCGTTTTTCTTTCTTGATATTAATATTTGTGATTATATTATTGTTGCTCGCCCCACCGCCTTCAACGGTCATTTCAATTCTGCTTGTGGCTGTGTTGACCGAAAATTTTGCGCGAACTCGGTCACATGTTTCTGTTTAACTTGATAATTTCATGTTAACCCCAAAATATTGTGGTTTTTTTGTGTTTGCATATTATTTTGTGTTGTTGCTGCCCTCCTTCTGCTTTGGTGAGTGTTGAGTAGTATTTATCTTTCCTTTCCATATAAATATTGTCTCAAGGCATTTCTTTCACTTCATTGTTACTGCTGAGGAAGAGTTTGTTAACAAGTTCTTTGCTTGGGGTTTAAAAGAATTCTTAAGCTGTGACCATTGCTGATACTAAGTTCGTTGATGTTAAAGTCTGATACCATAATCTGAAGTTGCAGTAATTCACTATCTTAGTCGCCAATCCGCTTAATTATTCCCGCAACAGATAACTGGTTTTAAGTTTATATTGAAATTTAAAAAAAAGCTCCACTGTAAATAAAAATTGTATATTCTTGAAAATGTTTTTGAAGTCAATACTGGTATCAGCATGTTAACCTAAGGTTGGCATCAGAACATTTGAATCCTTTAAATGAAGATCGCAGGTCATCACTACATACAGATTCACTTATACTCCCAAAAATCTTTCACAACTCCCCAATCGTTGCAAAAGACAAGGTTAAAGTTTTCAGCTTATGTTCAAATAAATTTGAAGTAGATGCCTATCATCTTGAGAATCGCTTCCAATATTTTGGATATCACTTTATTACTGAGCATTGAGGTTCTAGGTTCACATCCTACATTTTCAGGGAAAATTACAAGTGCCTAGCATGGAGAGGGGTGGTGAAGGAGCAGCCGTCTTGACGTCAAAACATTTCTACTCTCAGTATGCATCAAACTATTGTAGCGTGTGGACTATGATTTTCTACTTTATCTTGGTTCTCCGGGTGGAGCCGCGTCGATTTCAGTCCTCTGATGAAGGCCACAGCACGATGGCCGAAACGTTAGGTTTCAACAAATCGACACGGCTCCACCTGAAGAACCAAGATAATACTTATGACGACCGCGGAAGCCTGTGCAATTATTTGATTTTCTACTTTGTTTGTTATGAATTATTGAAATGTGCGTTCAACAGAAAATCCTGCAAGTTGTGAGGTGCATTCAATGATAGATTTTACTGACCAAAAAAACCTAAATCCAATTGAAATTAATCACCAATTGTGTGAAGTGTACAGAGATGAAATAACGAGTGAAGATGGAATCAGGAAGTCATGCATTCAGTTTAAAAATGGCCACACCAATGTTGATGATGAGGACTGCAGAGGTCGGCCTGGCCTTGTGACTGATGAACTGATGATGAAAATCAATGATAAAATTTGTGGATTGCCACTTGACAATTGTGGATCTCTCATGTCTTCTCCGAAATTTCACGAAACGAAATTCGCTGCATGAAATTGTTTCAGAGCTTGGTTATCACAAGTTTTGTGCAAGATGGGTGCCAGAAACCTTGATGAATAACCACAAAAAAAAAACAGTACCTTGATGCATTGGTGAATTTCCTCATAGCCTAGCCTAGGAGAAGGATGGTAAAGTACTTTTCGATCATGATGTAGTGGGAGATGAGACATGGTTAAAGCATGTCAATTGTGAGACAAAAAGACAGTCCACGTGGTGGGGGCAAATGAGTTCTCCCTTAAAACAAGTTAAATGTTTGTGAACGTCAGCCAGAAATATTATTGCAACTGTTTTAGGAATCTGAGGGAGTAGTTCTGGTTGATTTACTCAAATGTGGTGCAATAATTAACTGAGAAAGGTATTGTGAAACATTGCAAAATCTAAGGCGAGTAATACAAAAAAGTGTCAGGGAAAACTGAATTCAAATCAGTTGTTTTTTTTTTTCATGAAAACACACATCCATACACAACTAATCATATCTGACAGCTCTTGGATGGTTTTGGATGGGAGGTGTTGGATCACCATCATACAGTCCAGATCTGATGTCAAGCAATTACCACCTCTTTCCAGTGATGAAGACCTGGCTCACAACACAGTGCTTTGACAGTGATGCAGAACTTTATGCCAGTGTAAACCAGTAGTCGAAATCTCAGGCAGCAGATTTCTACAGAGATGGAATTGAAACCCTTGAGCATAATTTGATAAGTGTACCAATTTAAATGGTGACTACATAGAAAAATAGTTTGACTGACCCTTTCAAATGTATGTAATACAATTTCTTTTTCTTATTTGGTTGTTTTTTGTTTTTATTTCAAAACGTAAGTTACTTTTTCGATAGTTGTATTTCTTGACGGTCTTGGTCATAGGCCTAAAGGTAGTTCTCTATAAAATTAATTGTTTTGTGTGGTGGTTACCTTCTTAACCCCACAGTTACTGTCCACTTTGATAGTCATTATTGGACTACCACAATCAGAGTGAAGATTGAAATAAAAGATCTGCAAAAGTTCAGTAGGCTCATACGTTTAAAGAATGTTCATTGCAGTAGTTGAAATACACAGTAAAATTTATCACAAAGTTTCAAATGTTATTTCGTGCTGCAGAAGGATTAATATCTGCTATTCATTTGGACAAAACATTTTAAAGACAGTATAAAAACTGTAGATTTAAGGGGGAAGGTTGAATCACCACAGTATTATAACATTAATGAACTTGCTAAAAGAGTTTTGGGTCTGTTTTGAAATAAAGTATTTATCATTTAAAGGCCCTGAAGCGTACTCCAGTTCGGCAGATAGTGCGCCGTCCAAAACCAGCATTGAATGTGACATATAATCTTTATGAAAGTATAGTGTCCCCTCCTGATGACAGGAACACTGTGAGGAACAAGGTCTCTGCCTTGTTGGATGAGGTGAGTAATTTTTCACGCTGTGAAAGCTTTGTGTCATGGGATCTGTTTCTAAATTTTGTTTGTTCATTAGGTTACCAAGCAGCAGAATGTAATATCTCAAGCTAGTCAAGCTCTGAATTTGTGCTGTGCTACTGTGGAGTTCTCTGGCTCTAGCGAACAAGTGGAAGGGGAAAGACTGTTGCTTTTAGCAAGTTAGTACTATTTCATTATTTGGAATTAGTATTTCTGCGGCTTCAAATAGTTTATTTTTTGTTTTATTTTGATTTTCCTTTGACACAGTTACTACTTGCTCAAGTATCTTGACAGAGATACAACAGAAAATTATTTTCATAAAAATTTGATGCATAACTTAATATTTAATGAGATAACTATGACCTGATTATTGAATTGTCTGTGTTTGCTAGCAACTACACTGCAGAATAGGCATTGAAGTTTTAAAATCACCAAAGATTGTCGATGCCTGGAGTATCATCTCTTTTTCTTAGTTGACTGTTGTCTGTTTCTTTGTTTACCTCTCTTTCATGTGTGTTTGAAGTCATTGTGAAAATACTCCTTTCAGCATTTTAATAGCCTCTGCTAATTTCTTAACAACTAACAGGTATATTGTCTCTCACTTTGAACTTTATGTATTGATCTTATAATCTCATTCCATACACCAGTAGTTCCCAATTAGTTTTTACTGAGTACTCCTTCAAGAAAGAGTTCTACCTCAAATAGCCCTGACAACTGAAATGATAAATAATATATGAAACTAGTTTTTTCGATGTATTAAAATAACCCATTAAAAGAAAAAAAAAAATCAAATGTCCAAAAATATATTTGGAGGTGTAATTTCTTTAATTATCTTAGTGATTACTCATCCAAGAGATTACCACCTGTACCCTTTGAAGCAACCTCACATACTCCTGGGAGTACACGTACCACTAATTGGGAACCACTGCCATATCCTATTATTCAGTGTTTTTTTCTGTAATTGCTCTTAATATATTTTTTTAAATTGTTGTCTGTTGTGGCTTCTGCACCGTATATTATTAAAGCTCTTATTGTGATTGTATTTAGTGAAGTGCTGAAAGTCATGGGGTATCTCCTAACATTGTGTGGAATCCCAGCTTACTTGGCGAAATGCAGCAACCCGTCATGACATTGACTCAAAAGTCATTGAAAGTCCTTGAATAAATATTTACTCTTGCTTCGTCTACAACTGTCCATAATTGCCTGTGCAGAACGTTGTGCACTAACTGATGTTCGATCAAGTCCTTGATATGTTCAAAGTCCATTGTTGTTTGGGAACATGAAGCCCTTGAATAGCTGGAGATGGTCTCCAAGTAGTTGAATATAAACATTTCCAAGTCATTGCTATGTAACCATAGTCCATACCTGGATGGAGTCACCACCAGCTTCCACAGTGCCTTTCTGACAGCCAGGGTCCATGGCCTTGTGGGATATGCACCGCTCAAACCCTACTGCCAGTTCTTACCAACTAGAATCATGACTCATCTGACCATGCAACCTACTTCCAGTCATTTAGGCTCCCAACCAATATTTTCACTAATGCAGGGTGGTGCTGCAGCTGATGACATTTTGTTAGTAGATACACTATCATCCTTCTGCTGATATATCCCAACACCAGATCCAGCTGCACTGTCCACCCAAAACGTCTGTCGTACATTTCACATTGAGTGTTCAGCCACTGCATAAGCCATGGTGTAGGTATTTCCAGAAATTACGTATGTGTGTTCATGGATGTTTTCCGGCTGTACTATAACGCTTTGTGTGTGCTACTGTCTATAGTTTTTTTTGTTGGTTGGTTGCTCCTATTTAGCACTAATGCATGGAAATCCTTGTATGCTTTGATAATAATCAATTCTCTGTACCACAATTTTACAGAAAATCATTTTCGGCTTTGTTAATATTGTTTTTAAAAAGAGTAAAATGTTGCTTTATTCATGATTATTTGAAACTGTAATTCTTCTTTTAATCTTTCAAATTTTTGCCAATTGTGAATGCTAATTTTGTTGCAATGGGACCTACAGGATTAAAAAACATAGTATGTAAAACAAAAATCAAATCATTTTGAGAACTTGTAACTGCAAACCTTCAATTTATTTGTTTCTCCATTTATATCAGTATTTCTTGAATTATTGTATATATTTACAGTTCATAGTTACTAGAATGTTTTTGTTCTACTATTTATTTTTTTGCTTGTAATTTTGAAATTTGTTTCTAGCACATCGTAGACAGGCAGCACTAAATGAAATGCAGCGACTTGAAATGGAAGGTACACTAAGACCTGGTGGCAGTTCAGGACCAAATGAGCAGGGAGCACTCATTGTAAAAGATATTGTTCTTCCAATTAAAAAAGAATACATTCACATCATGAGTGAAGGTACGTTTCTGGAAGAAATTTGTTAAAATAAAGATTCCGTTTATATAAACTACAGAGTGTCAGGCGGCAAGGCTGCACGGGGGATATGCAACACTGTCACCTGAACTGTCAACAATTAAGTTCATGACCACGTGTAACCTTCTGGTACCTACGATATTAAATAACTTGGTCGCCACGCACTTGTATTAAACCCCAAATGCGAAGGGTAATTAAAATAAAGTCACTTGACACAGTTTGAGAATAACAAAATACTTATATTCTTGATAATAGTTCACTTGTACATTGTCGGTACCAGATACATGAATAAAGCATCGAACAACAGTTTCTTTGAAGATTGCAGATTAAGTACAATTCTACAAAGTCCCCCTAACATTAGTGAGTACTATGGCAAGTTGGAATTTGCCTAAACCACTACCGCATGGAACAATTTGCTTCTCTAACTATCGCTGAGTTGCGCGATCGCTTTCCAGCGAAAGAATGAGACTACATATTACGAAATTACTACTTTGAAAATCACTGAACCGATCATGCGCGGAGTTATGCAATCACTTTTCGGTGTAGAAGTGAGACAATCTGTGCTTGCTGCAAGATCTTTTATAGACTTCTCAGAGCCTATGACATTCAGCAACTTTTTCTTTAATTAATATCTCCAAAAGTACAAAATAGTTTAACTTGAAATTTTTACAGGGACTTTCTATCGTCATGTTCTATCTGTTTTAATTTAATTTAACATTCAAAAGGGTTTCTAAAATCTTAAAATTGAAGTCATCACATGACCAACTTGGCGGAATTTTTACGTGCTTCAGCAACAATCCGTGTCAATCTATCTTTAAAAACTTAATTATTCTGAAGAATGCTTAAACTTTTTACCAAAACCATTATATATTCATAATCGCCTTAATTTGAGCTATCTACTGACATAAATTTCGAATTAATATTCCTTTTAATTAAAAAGTTCATTTTTTCTCTTAATTAAAACTGCTAATTAAACTTTGCCAAATTATTTAATTTTACTACCAAAATATCAGGAATAATGCTGACTATAGCTGGTGATAAAAGATCAGTTGTAGCTTCACTCTATTCAAATCTGATTTTTACTTTTCTGATCGCGTGTTTCAAAACGTGAACAAACCGGAATATCTCTTTAAATAGACGTTTCGTGATGAGTGCTTTTGGTGAACTAACAGGTACTTTACAAGAGTTATCAGACTATGGAACTTGTAACGTGTACTCACGCTATTCGTGTTTGTATAGTTAAAAGTTCGTTGAAGCAATTGAGCAGCTACACTTCCTAACACGATTTTTCTTAAGCTTTCTTCCACCACTAATTACTCTTTTAATTAAAGGTTCGTTTTGCCGTGCGGTCGCCAGTCTTTCGGCTATGCTAATTGGTTAATTAAAGTCACAGAAGAAGAACACATATGCGTACTAGTTTTCGTAGATTTATTCCTCTGAGACTACACAGTCAACAAGCATGCCACCAGACAATAATACTAATGTTTCTTCGTCACCGAAGATAGCAGATTCAAGTACAGTCAAAAGGATAAATAAGCAGTGAGCACAATTCTCGAAACTAATTAACAAACAATCGCCATAGTCCGATTCTGCAGTAGTTTACTAAACACAGTCTATATTGAATCAGGTCACTCGGAAGAACCTTCATAGTCCAACATATACTTTAGCACACATCCCACAGTGTTCTTTAGTACGGAACACACGCCAAGCGGCCGTACGATGTATTCACGGGATAAACACACTGCCGTAAACCTTCCGCTCCCGCCGGCTGTTCCGTACGTTACCACTGACAATCACTGACTCCCCGCGCTCGGCGCTCGCCCACCGCCAAAGACCTTACATACCTCTCAGATTACACTATCCACTCCAAATATAACCGTAACGTTCATGGTTACGTTACACCCCCACCGTTACAATGTGGCAAAAGTCGGCATTGACAAAGCACCGACTTTTGTCATCACAAACCACACTTGTTCACATATACATAGAAACATGTTACAAAAAAATACAAGATTAAATGTTTACCAAACATAAAGGGAAGTCTGGGTGGCTGCTTGCTTATCCTTAAACTAACATAATTACATACACATTAAGAATAACACACACAGTCTGAAACAGCATGAAACAAATCATCAAACCTTTCAATGTCCATATGTCCTTGCTTAGATCCATGACATATAACCAAGAAATTACAAATTGAGTTACAATATATTTTGACAACAATTTTTTTTCCTCTCTTTTTTTCTGATGTATGACACATGCACTGAATCGTGCCTTGTTTACTTCGACAGTGCACTGACAGTGTGCCCTACTCAGGCAGGTGCCTCATTCACTGACTGTTGTACACCAACACTGATCACTCCACACGCGGAAAGACGCAAACTGACATTACGCTGCGCCACACTTAAATCATCTTAACACTTTAATGAAAGGGAAAACCGCACTTCTAAGTACATTGTCCAGCCTCGGGGCTAAAATTACTGGGAAACACAAACCAGCAAGAATGCCTTCCGCAACTGTGTATTAATACTACGTGTGTCACCAATCTGTACCCAACTACCAAAAGTCCTTACCCCACTAACTTATTGACACAGCCTCTTACACATTCTAATTGTGACTGCGATTGATTGTTGCAAGAAACTACTGAAACCTTACTTAAATCATGGCAACACTTAAAGCTTGGAGGTGCGGTAGATGCGACAGTGCTGTGAGGTGGGCCCCTCTATCCGGTGCCTGCACCAAAACAAAAACCGTGTGCGGGTCGCTAATCTGCGCACAACCTCAAAAGACATTTGATACAACAACTGTACAATACCATAGAAGAAATAATTGTGATGACCAAACAACCTGAAAAACCTAAACCTACCATAACGCTAAGGTATTATGCATGGATGTTTCCATCATGCGTAGTGAGGCAACTGAAGACTGTACCTCACCCCCTCTACCTAATTGTACCTACTTCTTTTTCTTTACAATATTCCTTCCTTCACCAAACAGCTTTAAACCCCGCTTCTTCTTTCGCTTCTTCCAACTCTCTTCTCTTCTTCCCTCTTTCTTCTTATTTACATTCTTTGCTTCATCATATAACCGTAACTTCTTCCTGCGCCTCTTCCACTCCTCCTTCATTCTTCTTCCTCCACTTGTTTCCACATATCTTCTCAGCAAATACCATTTTTCAGGCTTCACATAGTTTCCTCTCTTCTGCATAATCTCTTTATTCCCATTAATCAACCTTCTGTTGTATGGCTTTAAATGATGAATAGTACTCATCTATCATCAGACCATGTTTCACTGCGAGGTTCCCTCCGGCAAAGTTTCATGCTTCACTGCTTCTGTCTCCTGAAGTGTTTCTTTCACTCTCAAGGACTGCTTCTCGCTGTCTTCCATCTTCTTCTACTGACCTTATTTCTTTCTTTTAGCTACAGTATCTTTCTTAACAATTATTGTCGTCAGTTACACAAGTCTTCTCCTGCTCATCTGGCTCACAAACATCATTTTTATTCACAGTTTCTCTTCCATTTGATCTATAAGTTAGTTCTGAAATTATCTTTGCCTTTTCTTGTCCGAACCACCTTATCTCCTTCCAACTTGACCACTCTTCTGACGAGTCATCACTCTCCTCCTCATGAATGCGCGCTTTAGCGATGAACAGTTTAGCATAATCTCCGACATTCAGTCCAGATCACTCTTTCCTCTCCTTGACTCGTTTGTAATTGGTTCATTAGAAATCTCATCCTTCATCTCGCCCCTTCGTATTGTCTTCTGGTTCTTCTTTTGATAGCCTCGTATCGTCTCCTGTCCCCGCTGAGGCTGAAGCAGTGACAGGCACTAGTTTACCTGTGGCTCACTCTCCACAACGGCCACCTGCACCTGATTTACTGACTCTTCTCGGGACCGATCATCTCCAGTTGGTCCTTGATATCCACCTCTAAATCCTCCTCCCTCCTGTTCCACGACCACGTCCAAATCCTCCTCTCTGCCCGCGGTTATTGTAGCCGCCTCGATTCCTGTTATCAAAATGATTGTAGCTCTCCTGCTGCTGATGTGAATTACTTCTGTCCCCTTCCGATTGCGATTTCTCCGCGTAATGTGTGGGTGTCCTCACCCCATATTCTTTTGCTCTTATACTTTTCTCTTGTTCGTCCAGCCGACCCAACATCTTTACCGCCTCGTCAATGGTACATATATTGTGACTGACAAATACAAGCTGTGTCGACTCGGGCAAACGCGCACTAATCATCCGCACATATTCCCCTTCACTAAATGGTGAACTTAAATGTTTACAAGAATTAACACACTTCAAGAAAAAATTTTGCTGAGTGCCACCACCCGGTGAGTATGGTTTTCCCATCATTAAATTCCGCCGAACAGCAATTTGCCGGTCGATGGACCAGAAATGTTCCAAAAAAGCTGACTTAAACTCCTCAAACGTCTCGCAATTATCTGCAAACCGTTCTCCCCACATTCGGGCATTCCCCTTGATATGTTTACTGAACATTTCTATCTTCTTTTTTTCTACGGCCCTACAGAACGGCCCAAATTTTCAAACTTCTTCACAAAATCAACTGGGTGTATCCCCCCATTATCACAAAAGTCCTCCCAGTCCACTTTCTCTTCTACCATGCACGCAGTGAGCTGCATTCACATTTGGCAAGATTTGACATTTGACAACCTCTTCTCGCACAACTTGTGGAACTCGTAACTTTAGACTTTTTCAATTTGCTTCTCTTGTAACTGTAACTTTTCATTCACCCACACTGCAGTGGAAGCCTTAACCTTTTCCACCTGACACGACAATTTCTCTACGCCGACTGTTAAATGGTCAACTTCTTCTTTTACTCCCGTGTATTTTTCGGTAAGGGTTTCTCCTAAAGTCTCCACCTTCGACAATCTTTCATCATGGTTATCTTCTATAAGCTCGACTGTTTTCTTTAGGGATTCCATATTTTGGTGCAAAACACTAGTTACTTGTTCGCAGTCTGAACGATACTGAGTCAATTTACCCGATATTTCAGCAGTTTGTTGCGTACAAAGTTCCCTATACTGGGTCAATTCTTCTCTAAACCGCCCTAGTCGCGATTCAAAAGCATCCCGAAGACATTCGATACTCTCCTTATTTTCATTTAATTTAGATTCAAGCAAAATACTATTTTCATTTAATTTGGATGCAAGTGATTCATTTAATCTGGATTCAAGTGAAATACTATTTTCATTTAATTTGGATTCAAGTGAAATACTATTTTCATTTAATTTGGATGCAAGTGATTCATTTAATCTGGATTCAAGTGAAATACTATTTTCATTTAATTTAGCTTCAAGAAGGGACTGAATTGACATGACAAATTGTCCCTGGAAAGCACGAAACATTTCCGATATGGACGCCTCATTACTTTCCCTAACCACTTCTCTTAACTTGTCAACTTCTGATTCACTAGCAAAACTCGTCATCGACACAGTAAGGGAGGACTGATTAATGTCTACACTGGGTGCGTCACCAAGGGACTCACCTGCCAGCACCATCCCTCCATTCACACCACCCTCTAGCTCAGATGCCATATTACGAAATTATTTCACACAACAAATTTAATCTTCCGTTGTAGAAAAGACAAGAAGTAACCAACGCCGTCAATCCAGCAAACAGAATACACCAGTATACATTAGCACAGAAAAAAGGTAAAATTCTGTTTCCAAATCTTTTAACTTAACTATCAAACAAGATATACACCATGTCATAAAATACACTTTCAATTGAATACATACACTACTATCAATGACCAAAAAAAAGGTTACGGAAACTCTCAAATAATTTTTTTTTTTTTTTCCTTGAAAAATAATTTGCTAAGCAAATCTAACACAGTTGTCCGGCTTTCAACTTTAATAAGTTAACGAAAGAAAAGGTAAAAAAGACCTCTGTTACTCAATATGCAAAAATAATAATTATTATTTTTTTCTTAAAAAAAATCGCGAATTATTCGTGCCGGTTTGTGCTTTTACAAAGACTGAAAAATAAATCTTGCACTTCTTTGGAAAATCAACAAAAAAATCTACAAATTAATTCGTTAACAGAAACTGACATAACTTGACCCAAATCAGAATAACATTATGCTTGCATGCATAAAATTTGCAATCCGCATAGTCAGTAGCTCATTTGAAGATTCATTAATGCAAAAGAAATAATTACTACCGCGGAAATGTGATTCCAATCGAAACAGTATTATTATTATTATTTTTTTTTAATTATTTAATGTCAGTTTGTGTCTTTCTTTAATTAAAAAAATTGTTCGCACTTTCCTTTCGAAGAATCTCAGTTGCTGACCGCGCTGCCGTCGACCGCAATGACGCCGCGCCGCTTCTGCGTGCCCGCGTTGTTCCGCTGTCGCGTCTCTCCGCTGTACCGCGTTGCCCCGGTGTCGAGTTGTTGCTCTGGTGAGGCTTCCCGTCAGACTGCGTTGTTCGGTTCCGATCGTGAAAGCTCGGGTCCTCTCGTTTATTACATTGTTGTGCACTCGCCGCCTCGAAGTAGCCGTACCATCGCCGATTGTTGTCTTCCCGCTCTACTCACTGCTTATTATTTCCAGCACTTTTTTTTTTTTTTTATTAATCACTGTCCGTCCTTAACCATTTTAACTGCAACTTGTCCTGTCACGTTGAGCCATGTAACGTGTACTCGCGCTATTCGTGTTTGTATAGTTAAAAGTTCGTTGAAGCAATTGAGCAGCTACACTTCCTAACACGATTTTTCTTAAGCTTTCTTCCACCACTAATTACTCTTTTAATTAAAGGTTCGTTTTGCCGTGCGGTCGCCAGTCTTTCGGCTATGCTAATTGGTTAATTAAAGTCACAGAAGAAGAACACATATGCGTACTAGTTTTCGTAGATTTATTCCTCTGAGACTACACAGTCAACAAGCATGCCACCAGACAATAATACTAATGTTTCTTCGTCACCGAAGATAGCAGATTCAAGTACAGTCAAAAGGATAAATAAGCAGTGAGCACAATTCTCGAAACTAATTAACAAACAATCGCCATAGTCCGATTTTGCAGTAGTTTACTAAACACAGTTTATATTGAATCAGGTCACTCGGAAGAACCTTCATAGTCCAACATATACTTTAGCACACATCCCACAGTGTTCTTTAGTACGGAACACACGCCAAGCGGCCGTACGATGTATTCACGGGATAAACACACTGCCGTAAACCTTCCGCTCCCGCCGGCTGTTCCGTACATTACCACTGACAATCACTGACTCCCTACTCCCCGCGCTCGGCGCTCGCCCACCGCCAAAGACCTTACATACCTCTCAGATTACACTATCCACTCCAAATATAACCGTAACGTTCATGGTTACGTTACAAACTGTCATTTCGTTCTGAACATTTTTTTAATGTCTCGCTACTCATTGGCAATTCCGAATGAAATGTGATTGTTTTTAATGTAAAGTAAAATACAGTAAGTTTCTAATTGTGTGAAACTGAGAATCTAGTATGTTTCTATTTCCAACTGTCCATGTGGAATGAATTTTGTAAATATATTGAACATTTGAATAACAAGGTTTTGATTTAGTTGGAATTTGGTTCTGTGTGCATGTTAATAGTTGAATAACTAAGTATTTTCAGTTTTTATTCAGTAATAGTGTTTATGAGTCTTTTTCTTGCGATGCCATCTTGTGTGGAAAATTGACAATTGTTTCAGTGTTTTTAAGCTCTCGGGGATAATGTAGAGTAGAATTAACTACCAATGTGCAATCAATAACTAATCTGAAATTACCCATTGGAATCAAAAATAAACTGTAGTCACTTAATCACAAATAATACGAGGGTTGGTACAAAAGTTTCCGGCCTGACCTACTTAGCAGATGGGTACAAAAGTTTGAATTGCCGCGCTTTGAAGGAGAAGTTCCTCTTTTTGAAACATGTGGGTTGAAGTGCATGAACAATAGGATGGCAAGCCCTACAATTTGCAGAAGGTACGCATAACAGCAATGAGCACAGTTCAGTCCCCCATGAGTCCTTTTTTTCTGATATGTGGTCTAACAGCTAAAGCCTCTTGCTAGCATCAACGGGGAAAAAAACGACAGGAGACAGGGTAAATTTGTTTAATTTCTGTAATCTAGTGATTATTAATGCAATGTCATGTCTACCATCTATAGGCACTGCCATTATTCCATTTATAAAATGTGGTTGGCAGGATGTGTCAGCAGCCACACTGTACATGATAATCAGTGGGAAATGATGACAGCGGTAATGCACATTATAGTAAGAAGTTACCCCATACAAACACCAGGTAGAAGTGGGTCTACCCTTTTGTAACAAATTTTAAACATAACTATTTTGATATGCTGCAACTTAACAATCTATAAAACGTAAATCTTGATCATGTTGTAGCCATCACACCATGACGTCATACTATGATGTCATGCTTTTCGCCTTTGTAATTCAACTTACGACTAGACGTTGTTTTAGGTTATGCACATTATTTGATAACAGTTCTTGGCTGACTAAAAAGTACATATTTCACTTGAATTTAAATAATAATTATTAGTTGCTTATATTTTTATTTAATATTCATTTAATTTAAAAGTATTTGTTAAAATTTTTGGTCATAGATGTGTAAGCAAAAAGCATTAATTTTCCATTAGTGATGTTAGCTGCAGTTTTGATAGATTCTTGTTAGAACTGGCACTTGACGTTACAGCAGAGGGCATGAGTAATTTAAATTTTCCTAAAAATAATTTAAATTGTTTTTGTAAGTGTCCTGATACTTTGATTGTTACTTCATTTGTACAAAAGTAGTTCCACACTGATCGCAATCTATACAGCCTAGACCAGCGGTTCCAAACCTTTATTGGTACAAGACCCACTTTTAAGTAAAACAATTTTTCGCGACCCACCTAATATGAGAGTGTATCTAATATCAGAATAGGAACTGTTGTATGACCTCGATACACTATCGACTATCCTATCCTACAAAAAGGCGAATTTTCGTACAGAGGATATATTCTATCAACAAAAACAAGAATTTATAATACATAAAACAAGAAACATATTATAGGCCGGGAGGTGGCTGCACAGACCATCACCTCGTCAAATTGACTGATGAAATTCCATGATTAATCACTTTAAATCTACTCTCAGTCAAAACTAAACGCACACAAAACTCACTCTCCCAAAGCAGATAAAGACTTTCAATCAAAGACTTTGGTTTCGATTCAAGAATAAACAAAAAAATGACAATGAGTGAAGTAAAATTGCAGGTGATATGCACGCGCATCTCCGCTCTAGAGCGGGGCGGGAGAGGGGGTGTTCAGGGGTTGCCATAACGATTGCGCGATTGCTGCCGCTGCTATATCTCACAATGAGGTTATTGTATAATACCAACTGACTGTTTAAGAAAACTTTTTTTTCTCACAAAGTTTTAATTTAAGCTAATAGCTTTAATGATTATTGCACTTATAAAATATTGTGATATATTTTTTTAAATAGATGAAATAAAAGATATATTTTTTGTTATAAAAACCTCGATTGTTCCGCGACCCACTAGTGGGTCGCGACCCATAGGTTGGGAACCGCTGGCCTAGACTACAATTAAAACTATTATTACCTGGCATGATGTAAGTTGTTAGATTTTTAAAAAATGTCTTTGTTTTCGCTGATGACATATGTAACTGCATTAGTTATTCGAATGTTGTAATATCAATGGGAGTAGTTTACATTGCGATACAAGTCATCACTAACACGACACTTACGAAAGCAGCTTATTTATTATTAATAATAGCTATATTTCACTGCCTTATGCTGTAACAAGAACATTGTGTTTAAGGCAGCATTTCAACTTACTCACTATCTCTGCTTATATTGCCTCTATAGAATGAAACGAATATTAGAAAAGGAAGTTGAAAGAACCCAGAAAGATTTTCAATCAAGTTTATATCATGATGTATTAATATGCGTGTGATTGAAGTATTGTTTTTCTGGCTGTAATTGTAACGTAGTTTATGGTTAGGTTGAAATGCTTCCTAGATCAGAATGACAACTGAAAGTTTTTGGTATAGTGCAAGGCACAAGGAATTACATTGAGCATTATTTTATAACACTTCTATTTAGTTAAGCAACTGCAAAGAAATGAATTGCCAGAACACTGAAAGAAAAGTATGTATTTAATTTAAATTGGCTTATTAATTATTATTTGCTATTTTTTTACTGAAATCATTACTTGATTTGAATGAAATTAGTTCAAAATTGATGGCTATCTATGTGGCCTACACCACAGTTCTAACTAATAATTACATGGCTTAACATAAATAGTTAAGATTTATTTTTAGTACTTTTCATTTTCACTGATGTCAGATTACTGGGGTAACTATTTCAGCCACACATAAGCTGTTTCAGTCGTTAAAACATCAATTTTCATTATGGATGACAAAAAAGAAAGTGCTTGTGAATATTTTGAGTCAAATTTATATCGCGAGGCATGATGACATTAAGATGCAGGAAATGTATTAAATCACTTGTGATAGCAGCTTTGATTTTGTAGAAACAATATTAGCATAGTTTTTGGTTAGGCTGAAATGTAATCTGGACCAAGCTGACAAATGTTTTGTTACAGCACAAGGGCCAAGGAATTACATTGAGCTTTATTTTATAACAATTCTATTTAGTTATGCAAATGCAAATAAATGAATTGCCAGAACACTCCATTCAAACTGTCATTTTAGAAGGGCTTTGAGGCTAGTAATGAATATAAAAGGTAACTGTGCTGGTTATTAAATATGCTGAACAGTATTCAACAATATTGCTATTTTAATGTTTCATATAGGCGTAGTATGTAAGTTCTGAATTGAATGAGTTGCCTGAAAACTGGGAATGAAAGAAACTCACTTATGAACTGTCCCATTAAAAAGAACATAAACTGTATGTTATACTAAAATACTCCAGTTTCACTGATTTGTAAAATAATTTACCGTTTCTCAGATATGTGCCACCATTTTGTGTGCCTGCTGAGATCCCAGGAACAAGTTCTAGGAACACCAGTGTTAGCAGCCACACCTGCTGCTCTGAAGAGTGAGAATGGTCTACACTGGGCAGGGCCTCTTCGTCTCAGTAACCTGTACACTGACTTCAAGGCCACCCTTGAAGTTTATAGCATGCAAACCCGAAAAGAAATACTGCCACACAATGTCAAATACCACATTGGTGGTTGCAGTAGTGGTAAAAAGGTAAGTCATAAGAAAATGTATAAATTCCTTGATTTCTTTCAGATCCACATTGTTTTGTAATCGTCTGCTGCCAGTAACTGATGTTTCGACAGTAATATCAGGAGGTAAATATTGAATGACACATTTATGAGTGGAAATCTTGTTAAAGTCTACAAAATAGTTTTGCCACAAAGTTGTATTATTTGTATTTAAATGGCATTGAGAAACTTCCTGAAAATTTTCTCAAAATTTAGGTCATTATTTTCGAAGTATTTAAAGCTTCATTTAAATTCAACCGTTAATATAGAAAGGAAGGATAAATGTGACAAATGTGAATTAGTGCAATCTTTATAAACAATGGGACCTCAAATAAAAAAACTCTTGGGTCTTTTCTCGCACCACCCACCTGCGTAGTGTCTCAGTTTGATGCATTGTTTTGAAGTTAATCTCAAATTTCATCTTCTTGCCTAAGTGTCTCGTTGAGGGTGTAATATGAACAATTAATAGTTGAAATATTAATTTAATTCCAAAGTCCCACCAGCACTATTTTTTTTTTAACATTGTCATAAAGAAAGCAGTTGTTAAAACTGTACCATCAAATTGCTTGAGTTAAAAGGTGTAACACATATGTCTAAGGAAAACCTAATCATAAAAAGAGTGTCCTTAACCAGATATCAGTGCCAGAAATACGCTGATAACATTCCATGGCTTCCTGTGACGGAACTTAACAAATTAAACGGTTTCATTACCAAAATAATCAACCAACAGAAAATCTTTAATTTTCAGAATAACGAAACTACAATGTTTTATGTTCACCGATATTAGGATTAGAAAATAAAGTTCTTGATTAACCATAACATTTGAAGTTCCTCCCATACTTTGAGTTGGATTTCTACATGAAAACAAAGAATTTATTTCAGAACAAATTGCATAAAGCACAATTAACATGCAAATTTTATTATTACTATTATGGGACAAAAAATTCTTGAACTACTTACTACGTGAAACTGTCACAAGCATGGGACATTTTGAAGGTAGGGATATCCCGGGATTGTCATTTCAGTGAGACTGGAAGCCCGAGAATGTCTTATTCATAATCAATGCCTTGGATATATTTGGCCTTGACTTCTATTGTTTTGCTGTTTGTATATGTAAAATTACATTTTTTGTTGTGAAAATGGAGTCATAACTGGATAACTGAGTTTCATTGTCAGTATCCAGATACATATTACCCTTTTAAACATCAACAACGTATTATGAAATTTTACAGTAACATGCATTAGGGAGTAATACAATAACAGTTAATTTAAAAAGTTTATAAACAGCAAGTTAAGCATAGTAAATTTTGTGGACAATATAATTTCAAGTATAAAAGATTAATCCCATAAGCAAATTATATTATATTAGTATAATATAGTTTCAAGCGTATTATTTGTTAAAAATTTCATTTGACTAGAATTTGAAGTATTTTTAAATTTTTTGTGCTAATTATTTTTTAAGGCTTGGAATAGGGGATTTGACTACTTCTTGAAAATGGTTTTAAATTGTTTGTTGGTACACCTTATTCACCGAGTGAAGAGATTTTTTGACAAAAGTGCATTATTTTGCGAAAAATTCAAAGTTAAAATTTAAAGAATTTAAAAGCCCGCCAAAACACTCATTTGCTGCCTGGCGCGTGCAACGGCAGTCATGACGTCACCCGTCTGTAAACGCTGCCGCTGAGAATAGAGCGTTTCATATTACCCAAGTTTTCAACTATGTTTTATTGTTTGTTGCTGGTTATTTCTTGTTATTAAGGAAGGTTCGTTTTGAATATAAAATCGAAAACAATTTGGAAAAGCCTACAGCGGAAAAATATTGAAAGTAGACTCCTTATTAGTGGGCCTAGCTATAGAAACAACCACTGAGTTTTATTCTGTGGAGCTTAAAAATGTAACAACTTCAATTTGATATTGCAACAAAAGTCACTTACGATTTTCTGTGAATCTCATTTACACCGCAATTTCGTAGAGTAAATGTAATACGTTGTTTAAGGCGAGAATTATTAGCGTTGGTCCTGAGGTTCGATCCTCGCTTCGGAATATTTTCAGTTGGTTTTCTTTTGTCATTTTCTTTGGATACTAGTTGCTGTTGGTTGCATTGCATAATATTTTTTTCCCGAAAATCCACCAGAAAATCAATTTAATTTTTCTTTTTTCTGAATGCTTCACAAATTTTTGGATAACAAGCGAATTACAACCATTTGAAACAACCAAAGAAGATTTCAAAAAAGAAATTGGACATTACTTGCACACCGAAAAAAAGTTGTTTTTTTTTAAAATGAAAATGACTTGCACATTAAAAGTAAATATCGCCTAATAGACGCAGTTATGTCAGGAAGGTAACCTACAGTTCTATTGTCATGTAAAAATTCCAACGAAAAGGACACAAAGCGTTCCGGAACTGTTGCAAGATTGGCATGAAATTTCTACATGTGATGTCACTTCTAAAATAAATTCCATTGTTCACGGCCGTGCACCTGTATTTTTTGCATGATATTCTCTCTCTGGTAAGTTTAAAAATTAAAAGTTTTCATGTATGGTAGCAATTTGTTTCAAACACTTGTGCATGACGCTTAGCAACTACACAGACGGAAAAAAAATCCCAACACCAAGAAAGACTTGTGTTAGATAAACGAAATTTGGTAGGCGTGTTTATACATCTGAAAGATGACATCGATTCAAATTTAGCGCTTCGCGCATAAGTGTGGCGCTAGTAGCGCTACTCAGAGCTTGCAAATCAGGTTTGCTTTAAATACGCGCTGTAAAGTTTGTGAACGTTATTTACCGCTGAGATTTGACATAGTGAGTTGATGTTAGCCAAGAATGCCTTTAAGAAGACGAAGAAGCCATTATCAACAGCTCACCGAGTTTGAACGAGGTCGTGTAATAGGGCTACGAGAAGGTGGATTTTCTTTTCGCGATATTGCAGAAAGACTTGGCCGGAATGTATCCACTGTGCATGATTGTTGGGTGCAGTGGTCAAGGGATGGTACTGCCTCAAGAAGACCGGGTTCCGGGAGGCCACGTGGCACTACTGAGAGGGAAGACCGCCGTATTCGGCGTACAGCTGTGGCGCATCGTACTGCGTCTGCGGCAGAAATTCGAGCTGCAGTTGGTACCACAGTGACACAACGAACTGTTAGAAATCGGTTACTTCAAGGACAGCTCCGAGCCAGGCGCCCTGTAGCGTGCATTCCACTGACTACAAGCCATCGCCGTTTGCGACTCCAGTGGTGTCAAGCCAGAGCTCATTGGAGGACGGAGTGGAGATCTGTTGTGTTTTCTGATGAAAGCAGGTTCTGCCTTGGTGCCAGTGATGGCCGAGTGTTGGTCAGAAGGAGGCCAGGGGAACGCCTGCAACCAAACTGTCTGCGGCCTAGACACACTGGACCTACACCTGGAGTCATGGTCTGGGGAGCAATTTCCTATGACAGCAGGAGCACTCTTGTGGTTATACCAAACACACTGACTGCAAATTTGTACGTCAGTCTGGTAATTCAACCTGTAGTGCTGCCATTCATGAACAGCATTCAAGGGGGAGTTTTTCAACAGGATAACGCTCGCCCTCATACCGCTGTTGTCTCGCAACGTGCTCTACAGAGTGTCGACATGTTACCTTGGCCTGCGAGATCACCAGATCTGTCTCCAATTGAACACGTATGGGATATCATTGGACGACAACTCCAGCATCATCCACAGCCAGCACTGACCGTCCCAGTATTGACAGCACAAGTACAACAAGCATGGAACTCCATACCACAAAGTGACATTCGAAACCTGTATGACACAATGCATTCACGTTTGCAGGCTTGCATTCAAAATTCTGGAGGTTACACCGGCTATTAATTTAACAGTATTTCACATTTGAAATGCATTTTCTTGAGCTTAAATTAACCTGTGATCTTGAAAATTTAATCAATTAAACATGTTAACTTGACAAATGCATTGTCCAAATTTCATTACTCTACAATAATTTTTTCTTGGTGTTGGGATTTTTTTTCCGTCTGTGTATTATGAATTCTTCGAATAAAAACATGGTAGTGCAAAAAACAGCAAACAAATACCGAAAAAAATTCAAACAAAAAATATAATCACAACCAAAGTTCTTCGAACGTAGGACGTTCTGAATTCCATTACCACTATTCAATCACGCAGCTATCCTGACACTACTTCTTAATTGCTTCTCTTTATGTTAATAGTGAACACTTCAGTTTCTTCATGTGAGATGAAGTGAAACGAGGTAAGTAAATGAATAAACAAACAAATTCAATTTTATTGACAAAAAAATATTATTTATCCATAATCTTTAATCTGCAATTAAGAAAAATGGCCCACAACATCCAGTTGATCCGAGCGTGGTGAGTGAGCGGTTAACGCTCTGGCCTCGCATCCGGGAGGATGCCGCACAGTGTGATATTTTCTAAATCTAGAGGGACAAAAGTCAGTTTTGATAATTGTTTACGCAGGCAAAATAGTTATTTATATTCAAAGTAGATGAACCATACTACTCGGAACAAAGGTTTATTTTCGACGAATCCACGCCTAACAATAGAAAAAATAGTTTGAACAATGGGCTTCCTGTGGTCCACCGAACAAGCGCTTCAGTCGGCCGCGATAATCCATTGAGTTTAGTCAATGATTACGCTGTATTTCTGCGTGTTAGTAGTGATTTGTGTGTTGCTATTGCTTTTGGTGAGCTTCATGGTAAGTTTACGCATGATTTTTCCGTGATACAATAGCATCATTAAAACAGAACGCGATTATTTTTAATTAAAAAAAACTACTGAGCCAATTTCATGTTGAGTTTTAGTTCATTATACCGATCTCTTACTATATTTATTTGAAAGAGCTGCTTATTAGCTACAAGAAATACCTTAATTTGTTTGCGCGTATTTGCGACACCCATACAACTTTTCTTTATTTTCAGCATGACTGCACAAATTGCGCGTACAGAATTTTTCGACGTATGGTTTGCTAAAGCAAAACAATCAATCTCTAACTTTCAATTTAAATATAAATGAGCCTCAAATAGAAGCTGTTACATTTTTAAGCTCTGTAGAATAAAAGTCGGGTTTTTTTTTTCTATAGCCAGCCCCACAAATAAGGAGTCTATTTTCGTTATTTTTCCGCTGTAGGCTTTTACATAATTCTTGATTTTGTATTCAAAATGAAATTTCATTAATAACAAGAAATGATCAGCAACAAACAATAAAAATAGTTGAAAACTTGGATAATAGGAAACGCTCCATTCCTAGCCGCAGCGTTTACAGACGTGTGACGTCACTCAAGCGACCACCAATCCTAGAGCGTTTTCTGTCACGTGACCAAAGGTAAGAAAAGTATAATTTTTATTTCACTTTTTTATTAAAAATAATCCACTTTTCTTTTCAAAATTGAAAAAATTAGCTTCCTGAAGCATTAATCTATGAGAATGAGTTCAATTTATAATATTTTTTTAATATTGTCAAATAGCCTATTGGTAGGTAAGCAGTAGGCCTAAACATTAAATTACTATATATCAAAGTGGAATAGTACATATTCAAAATGTTAAGTCATTAGCTCAATATTTGTCTGGTTATGTAGAAGGAACTAGACATTACCCTGGTGGTATTACAAATATGTAGATATTTTTGTCAATAATGATAAAAAATAGTTTAATTATGCAAATACATCTTGCATTCTGTTCCTATTGCTCATCTTACAATTTAATTTTGAATATAGTAGTAACTAAACAAGCATGAAAGTGCTTAATTTCTTATGAAATATTTCTATTGTGAAAAAGATCCAAAGTAACCAATAAAAATTTCTAAAATTTCATTTGTAAGTGGTTCAGTCGATTGATATTGCAAAATAAAGCTCATAGGCATATAGCAGCCAAAAATATTCAAGTAATTAGGATAAGATTAATTTCTACTATAGTATGAAAATGTGTTATTAGCAGAAGAAAGCTCTGACGTTTGTGTTATGTGTCATTTAAAAGCAAGATTAGTTAATTTATATTGATCAAGAAAAATAATATATTCATTTTATCATGTTTTATTTATATGGAAAAGACAGATGAAATACATCCAACACTCACCAAAGTTGAAGGGAGGAGGGCAGCAGCAACACAAAACAACACACAAACAAAGAAAATACATTATTTCAGGCTAAACCCCTTCAAGTGGCTGGGTTTGCGCCATTCTACGAGTGGCTGCATTGAACGCAAGTCTTGCGGAAGCCCAGCCACTTACACTTACACTTGAGCTTGCTTTCGGCAACATTGTTACCTAACATAAATAAAAATTAGAGATTAACCTTCATCAGAAAGTAATTAATTGCTCTTATTCAACAAAAACTAATTTTTTGTCATTATAGAACGCACAAATAAGCTGTAACTTGTATCCGCAGATGTAAATTAAATGCAAACCATCTGCCGATGAGCAATTGTGCTTGAAACCAGTAATGGTTTAATAAAGATATTTACAAGAAATGTGACTGGTTGCTGTGTTCTCTATCATCAAATTTGATTTAACAGTCACGGAATTCCACTGATCCATCATGGACAAAATATTATACTTGAAGAAGGGTTTTAGCCCGAAATATTGTATTTTCTTTGTTTGTGTGTTTTGTGTTGCTGCTGCCCTCCTCCCTTCAACTTTGGTGAGTGTTGGGTGTATTTCATCTATCCTTTCCATATAAATATTGCCTCACAGCATTTCTTTCGTTTCATCATGTTTATCACCTTTATCATGTTTTATAATGGTTGTATTTTGTTTGTTTGTTATTAACGAAATGATTCCAACAGGAAAGCAGCAAGTTAAGGCTTCAACCAAAGAAACATCGAAAACAAGACTTCCGCCTTATAATGCCTACGGTGCAATCTCCAGCAGGCCCTTCAGCAGTGCGCACTCCCTCTTTTCAACTTGCTGGCTATGTCATATTCTCTCTGAAGGAAGTGAATCGAACCCATTTACTCTCAATATGGTATGTTGTGAATACTTGTATTTTTTTACTATTTCACTTTCAATTCACATGACATTAATTTAAATGAATCGTATCCAAAGGTACGTGGTATGTGCTGAATGTTCTGATTGCATTTACGCACGTCTCATTCATCTGAATATGCCTTATTTCTGAAAGTCATTATCATTTGGTGTTTTTGCTTCTGTGGGTCATCTTGAAACTTCCATTTCTGACAGTCTCTTCAAAATTCTTTGCCTACTATTTGTCTCCAGTTGACTCCCTTTGGCCTCTGTCTTTCTGTGCCTTTCTTGCCACTCTCCCCTCCTCCAGTCTTATGACATGCTCCGAACATTATAGTATTTTCTAATGCTTCAATCTTTGATCTTTCTCTGATGTTTTTGCTTTTGACATTATCCTTGTGACATTTTCTATGCCTGTCAGAAACCTCATCTCTGCTGCCTGCTCTCTTCATCCATGTGCGGGTTCTAGAGCCATATGTCAATATTAATTGGTAATACACTTTTTAGCACAATATTTCTTTCTTTTCTGTGTTCCACCTCCAGATTGTATCCTTCATTGGAAGATAAAATTGCCCACTATGTGTTTTTTTATTATTATTATTGTATGTCCTCTTTCTTCATCCATCTTTCCATTTGTGGCTACTCAAATAAATCAGCTACTCCATGTCACAAGAAAATATTACTTGTTGTACTGTAACATGTGCACATAAGCTATGACCATAGATTATGACATTGATTGTTCGTGATGACTCTGGTACCTAACTAGAAGTTGCATGAATTTGGTATTTGCGCTCGCCAAATTATTGAGTCAATTCCCTGCAATAGTTAATGGGGTTGTACATGTAAAGAAAAGCAACACATGAAATTTTAAGTAATATCTTTTTGTAAGTCTTTGAAGTTAAACTGGCACGTTTTGCATACTCGATCGGACTTCGAAAACACTTGAGAAGACTGCAGGTTATTCTTCAAGAAACATATACACTGAATAAAAGTGTGTTCACTTTTGCTGGATTTAATTGAATTGCAACCGGTGAGATTGAAGAACAATTTCAAATTCCAATTATTTAATAGTCAACAAAAAGTTAGTTAAAGTTTCCAGAATTTAATTAATTTTTTCCTTCACTTTCATCAAAATAGCTAAAATACATGAACATTGTCCGTGCCCGAAGTTTTACAAGTTTCTCTGCTTCATTTTTTAAATTTGCCACGAGTGACAGGTCCAATACACTGCTGGTTTGAGACTGACCTGGAGTCAACGAAAATGGTGGCATTATATACTCTCTGGCTGGGAATGGTCTTGACTTTCGCTGTTTTCCCCTGTGAATTCACTGTTCTCTTGTGAACTGCGATAGTCCCAGATTCTCACGGTTTGTGACATTACATTGGGCTTGCAATCTTTGTTTAATGATTATCGGTATAAATATCAATTATCGATATGCCGCGAGAGACTAACCTCTGTGGCAGAGCAGTAGTAAGTCAAGTGTTAACGGTGGCGGGAATAGTGTGACGGCGTGTACATGTTTTTGGTACATTCGGGAAAACATTCTCGGGCACTTGGATACGGCAATCGTGCGTCTGCGTCGGTAAATGTAATTTGGCAGGACGTCGATTCCGTGAAACCCGCCATACAGCGAAAAGTACACCTGCACGGATTTAGAGAATAGTGAAAGTGTTATAGTGGACTAGCAATTATGTGAACATTCAATATGCTTCTTATTGATGAGGAGTGGTTCGTTAATCAACTTTTCACTCAATAAGAATCTGTGGTCTTCGGATAAGTATTGTTGCGTCCTGTCGAAGAACTTGTGCAACAGCGAGCTGAAAAGAATCAAAAAACGGAAACAAGCGGGGTATCGATTTGTACAATTCGGGAACTCGGGATAGGAAAAGTTCTGGAGAAATAAATTGAAGAACACAAGAGGTTATGAAAAACAATCTTGTGACCCACGAAGCCGACAATCTCCCACTGAGAATATTCAAAATTACGGGAGGTACCTATTCCAAGGAGTCCTGACTTATCATTTCGACAACGTCTTCGATAGTCGTGTCAGTCCACCCAAGACGTCGGTGAAAGAAGTTCACCCACCACAGGCACTCTAAAAAGGATTGATATGAAAATACCTCTCCGTCTGAATCAACTATTAGCAGTTCTCTCTGCCAAAGATCCATAACCTGAAGACCCTGAATATAAACAACGGCGACTACAGTAGTTGACCTACACGTTGTCTTTCTGCTGTGCTGTGTTCTCGCTGGCTCGCTGGCTGGCTGTCGAAGACCGAAGATCCCCTCTCCCCCGGAGGCGGCCCCTTTTTATAGCCGTGCATGACGCACTCCGCTGCCTTGCGCGTGCCTTCCAGAAGCTTACTCGCGTATTTCATCAGCCCATGTGCCACGCGGCCCTCTATCTGATGCAACCTTGTCCTTACACACGTTCACTGTTGGCTCTCTTTGCTACACATTGCACCATATTGACACTTGGCTTTACTAACACTTAGGCGTTACTTTTATCACTTCGTGACACCTTCCCCCCATATTTGAGAATTTTGCAATCTCCCTGAGAATGCAAAATTCTCACACTACCTGTCGGCTGTGTGAGTCTCCTTTTTATTACTTTCTCATCACAAACAACAATGGTTCACATTTTTATTTCATTACTTATCCTCTAACTTGTCTTTTACTATTTACCAAAATTTCCTTTACTTATAATACCCTGAAAGAGAAAATTTCAATTACAATACACCATTTTCTTTATAATAAGTATTTCTTCTACAACACGTTATTTTTTCTTAATCTTAAGAATCTTCTTTTTCAATGCCCTAATTATTTTCTTTTACATTACCTTATTTTCCTAATTTGAGAATTTTTCTCTCAGTTTACTACTTTTTATTTCTTACAATATCTTTTTCTTCTTAAAACTTTTCTTTAGTACTACACTCTCTTATAAAGTGAAGCCTATTTTTAAAATACATCATTCTTATAATTTTACAAATTCTTTTCATGTAACAGAATATCTTCTTTCTTACATTACAATCTTATATTTCTACAAACATAATCACTGTGACTATATCAGTTCGTCTTAGCGCTTATCCGCTTTATAGTAAAACATTACTGGTGCACTTGGTTCATACTTAACACTCTTTTCCGGTGTTAGTATTCGCTCACTGAGCACCATACCTTCTGTTTCAGTCACATACCTATTCCTTACAGGACCAAAGGTAATTTGTTCACTTTCATCACTGTTCATTTCAGCAGGCTGATACCTAACTATACCAGTGTCAGGGTACTGGTTTACAATTTTATTCTTTACACATATTCTGGGGCAGCAGTCATCACCCATTGTTTTTCGAAATATTTTAAAACAATCCCTACAACACTTGCAATATCTGCATATGCAGGCAGCATACTACTATTATCATAATTATTCCTGCTCCAAAATAACTCCATATCGGTATGGAATCTAATGAAAACATATTGAAGACAGTTCTTTGCTGGTACTCTATTGCGTCTTCTAGCTCATCTAACTTATGTCCCGCGGCTTTAAGGTCATCTAACTGACGGACCACTGGTTCGATTGGCAAATAAAGAGGGATTTCGGTTATATTTTTCTTTTTCCTGTCTATTAAACAGCAATCTACCTCCATATTTAAGTTTGGGACTATATCATTAATCAGTGCCATCGATCTAATGATATGTTCCGATTGTAGTAGTACTTGTGCACCGTAACCTTTACATTTGCTTAAAAATTTAAGTTTCCCTGTGCCATTAATTATCATATCGGTGGGTTTGTCCTCATTACACAATACAGTGAGTCCCTCACCTTTTGGTGCTACAAATAACCACTCATTCCCTCGAATCTGTGTCCATATGCTTTCATTCAATACAATAAATTTTTGAATACAATCATCAGGGATTTTGACTATAGGTTGAAGCATTCTAGCTTCGCAAACTTCATGATCATGGGTTGAAAGCAGCACAAAGGTTTGTTTACACACACTGTGAATAGCCTCCAGCTTTTTGCACTCCAATTGATCACCATTTACTTTAACATATCGCCTTTTGGCGTCATCCATTAGCAAAAATTCTTTTTCTGGAGCTATGTATGTAAACAACTGTTTCTGGTGGCTTACCTCAACTGGTAGAGGCCACAACTTATAAATATTATAGGTTTCACTGTCCACTAGTGGAATATTCAGCAAATAACTTAGAATATTTCCCGAGATGAAGACATCCAGGTTGACCACTTTCAGTAACTGATACCCTCCGGCTTCAGTCAGTTTTATTGGCAATCTTTTGTCTTTAATCTCGTCCTTTATTAGCCCTAGGTATTTAACAACTTGTTCTGGACTAACCAAATGAGGTTGAAGAATGCCCTTTTGCGCATTTACTATGGCAGTAATGATTACATCATATTCCTTCTCTAATTCACTGAAGATTGTTGTCAACTGTATTAACTGTTCATTTAATGTTGCTAATATACCGAGTCTATTTATTCTCTTATCCGTACTGGTTTCATATCGATGTATGTGCTCGTTTAGTTTGAGTATTCCGACTGTAATTACCCGTTCATTTCTCTCTATTGAATCGACAGTGTAATTGAAACTAGTCAATGTTGCCCTTACAATAGTGACTTGCTCTTTTGACAATTTTAATAATTCTTTCTGTTCCTGCTCTAATATATTTAATTTTGACTTGAAGTATGACGCATCATCTTCGTCTAACGTTCCAAACAGGACTTTACTTATTTCTCCCACAAAATTTAGGATTCCTCTCTTTCGTCTACTCTGTTCATGTTTAGCTAGCTGCCCAATTAGGCGTTGAGAGGTTTCTATTCTACTTGTATAATAATCTACCGCCTGCTTCATAGTTTTACATTCTGCAACACTTGTGTTTATTTCTTTAAGCCTTTGTTGACAATAATCTACTGCTTTCAACGCTGCATCATGCGTAGCTTCAAACTTAAGCTTTAAATCATCTAAATTGAAATAGCTCACTACTTTCCAAGTGACCGTATACAAACTCACTGTTCCCTTATGATCATAGTACAGACCTGGTGATGACCGAAACTTTGTTACTTCTAAATCCTGCTGTTCCATTGCCGATGTACCACCTATCATCAAGACGATCACTGCTATCATCCAAGCTGTTGCCATCTTTCCTGCAATTCAAAAGAATTCTTTTAGCCTATTGGCATGTACTTTTGTAAACTTATTTCTCCTTAATTGTATTACTACGTTTGGCCCGTTAGTTTCCACTACAGTATACGGACCTCTCCATTGGCTGTCCAGCTTTTTAGAACGCCCTCGTCTCACACTTTCATCGAATAGCAAAACTTTATCACCTGGACGGAATGTTACCGGATTTTGCGTTTTATCATAATTTTCCTTACTTTTCATTTTCGCTTGCGCTGTCGCTTCTCGCGCTTCTTGGTGCATTGCCCTTAATCTTTCTCTTAGTTCAATTACGTAATCATCATAATTGTATATCACTTCTTCAGGTTTCTTTTGCAACACTCCCGGTATGTTACATACTCTACCAAAGAACAATTCATGCGGCGTGTAACCCGTAGTACTATGCGGCGTCGTATTAAAGACAAATACCGCGTATGGGACCCACCTATCCCAATCTGTCTGTTCTTTGTTTATGTAGTGTCGCAGCATTTCCGTTATTGTACGATGCGTTCGTTCCAAAGCTCCATTACTTTGTGGGTGATAACTAGTGGTGTGGATTTTCTCTATTCGTAATAATCTACACACACTCTTCATAGTATCGCTCATTAAGTTACTTCAGAGGTCACTTAACAAAACGGAAGGAATTCCAAATCTTAGGATTATTCACTCAACCAGTATTCTCGCCACAGTGTTGGCATCCTGTTGTTCTATAGGCTCCGCTACTAAAAACTTCGTTAGAGCGTCTTGGAATGTGAGCAAATATTTATTCCCGTTTTCGGTTTGCGGCATTGGACCAACAATATCAATATCACAACGCTCATACACGTATTCTGGAGTTTTCGTTATCTCCATTGGCATTTTCGTTTTATTCTGAGTGATTTTGTTCCTTTGACAACTCTCGCAGTGTCTAATATATTGCTCAATATCGGCCTTCATTCCTTCCCAACTACAATACTTTTTAATACGTTCATAAGTCCTACCTATCCCTTGGTGACAACCTATCAGCGATTCGTGATACTGTTTTAGTATTTTTATCTTCTCGTCTTGAATAAGATCTTCGCCCTTATCGACATTCGGTTGCACCATTTCCTCTGCGGTTTTATCATTATCGACTGTTGAGATTCTCTTCTCAACCATAGGTGCTACCATCTCAGCACTTTCCTTTTCCTCCTCATTTTCGCAAGCTGCATTCTCATCAGCCTCTCTAATATTTCGGATTCGTGAAAGCGCGTCCGCCACTTGATTCCTTTTACCACTCTTATACACAATTTCATAGTCGTACTCCTCGAGCTTTAATCGAAATTTCATTAGCCTTGACGATGGATCTGATATACTATTAATCCATGTCAACGGTTTATGGTCTGTGCAGATCGTAAATTTCCTTCCAAATAGATACGGTCTGAACTGCTTCACAGCCCAACAAATAGCCAACATCTCTCTCTCTATTGTGCTATAATTTCTTTCTGCTTTGTTTAATGTTCTCGATACAAATGCTACTGGCAAATCCTGACCAATTTTGCCCTGGCTTAAAACTGAACCAATCGCATCTAGGCTAGCATCTGTGGTTACTATGAAATTTTTACTGAAATCGGGGTATTGTAATACGGGTGGACTCAACAATTTTTCTTTCAATTGTCGAAAAGCCTCCTCCTGCTTTATTCCCCACGTATACGCAACTCCCTTCTTCAACAAATCGTACAGCGGCTTGGCTGTTTTGCTATAATTGCTAATAAACCGCCGATAATAACCACTCAACTCCAGAAATGCTTTTAACTGTGTGGTATTGTTGGGTTGCGGTTACTGTCTCACCGCTTCTACCTTTTTAGGATCAGGTTTTAACCCTTCCTCTGTGAGCACATGTCCCAAGAACGTAACCTCCTTGCTCAAGAATTCACACTTGTCTACCTGTAACTTAAGGTTATACTTGCGCAACCTTTCAAATACGTCTTCTAATCTCGCATTGTGCTCCTCTAGCGACGATCCGAACACGATTACATCGTCTAAATAAATAAACACTTTCTCACCCTGTAATCCTACCAGTACAGAATTCATTCATTTCTGAAACGTATTTGGAGCTGTCTTTAATCCCATGGGCATTCTTTTGAACTCATAATGTCCATAGGGCGTGCTAAAAGCGGTTTTCTCCTGATCTTTTTCATCTAGTAATACTTGATAGTACCCTTTCGCTAAGTCTAGCGTCGAAAAGTACTTTGCCTTGCCTAGACCATCCAATATCTCATCGATTCTTGGTAATGGAAACACATTATTTACAGTTAAATCATTCAACCACCTATAATCTATCACGACACGCCACTTCCGTTTACCACTAGCATCCATTTTCTTTGGAATTATTAGGACCGGAGAATTCCACGCGCTGTCACTCGGCACCACAATATCATCTTGTAACATTTTATCTATTTCTCCTTGTAGGATTTCCTTTTGCGCTTCCGGTACCCTATACGGCCTCAGCCTAACTATTTTCCCTTCTGCTTCGGGGAGAAGTTTAATTTCGTGTCTGACGGCCTCTGTATAGCCCAATGTATCTCCTGGCAAATGGAACACATCATTATATGCGGCACATAATTCTAGCAAAGCCTCTCGCTCTTCTTTATTTAAATGCTCGAGTCGGAGATTCTCTTTTAGCTTGCTCATCCGTGATTTATTCTCCGAACGTTCCCTTCGGATTTGTCGCACTTGTACCTCCCTAAATTTGGGTACTTCTTCAGCTGCTAATAGGGGATTCTTTATTCTCACTACTCTCTCAGTAGTATTCAACATACTTGTTATGCACGTTCCGTTCTTCACGGAATCCAAGGCCTCCGGCGTATATAGACCCGGCTGTAACTCCTGCTTCGGAACGATCGCCTCCGATGCATTCCTTAGCGCAATTCGTACCTTTACTATCTTCTCCTCGCGAGGACCAATTACTATGTCATAATTTCGAGCTCTCCCGGCTCCCACACTTTGTCTACTATCGCGCCTTTCTTCTTTCATCGCTACCTCAGTAGCTCTTATTTTTGTGGCTTTTACCACCTCCGCATAAGTGCGCACCTCCGAATGTACTCCAAGCACATTCGACTTATTTTTCCTTAATTTCGCAGTTCCGACTGCTATCGAATCGGTATCTACCGCATTCGAAACAATACTCCGCCTCTTCACGGCGTTCACCTTTTCGGGAACAGCACCTACTGCCTTCGGAAGCTTTACGTCACGTCGCACAATTCCGTTAGTGGACAGACAATCTCGCCTTTTCACGGGGCCTACCGTCTTCGAGTCAGCACCCTGTGCCCTCGGAATCTTTCCGTCACGTCTCACAGTTTCTTTAATGAGCGAGCGACTTTCACCCGATGTCGCAATCTCTGCAACACCTACTTTATGTATCCTCCTACTGTCGGCGTTCCCTACCGACCTACACATTCCTTCTCGACATTTCTCACGCCGATTTTCCCGCGCGGTCTCCAACCTAATTCGCCTCCCGCGAATTTTAATGGTCCTCGCTCCGTAATCTATTACAGCTTTATTCTGCGTTAGGAAATCCTTTCCTAACAGGCCCTCGCACGGCAGGCCTACGTCTGTGCCGATCACATGAAACTTTTGTTTTAAAACCAGATCCCCTGCAGCTCGCAATTCCATCATCACGGAAGCTTCTGTTTGCACTATGTTATTGCTGATTACCTTAATGCTAATATTTTCTCTAGCATTTCTTTTCACATCTTTATTTATGCTATCTTTTTCTATTAAACTGATTTGAGCGCCACTGTCAATCAGCAGTTTCAGTGGATTGCACCTTACATCCTCACTTTGCACCGTCACATACTCATTCTTATTGGTGCAGTCTACTTGATACACTTTGTGCGATATGGCGCAATGTGACCGCCCCATTGCGCCACTTAGCAGTTTACCGTTTTTCGATCTTTTTCTTTTCCCGACCATGCGTTTTCTCGGCAATCTCGCTCATAATGACCTTTTTTATTGCACCGGAAACATGATCTCACTTGTCCTCGTCACTCGTTTTTGGAACGGTACGTTCTGCGCCGCGTGTTGAGTGCTACTTCTCGTTACTCGCCGCGCTTCCATAGCTCTAACGGCGTTTTCTTTTTCCATCTTATCTAACTTAGCAAGCACTGCATTTATCGCCTTTTTATCTAGCTCATCCTCTTTATCAATTATTCTTACACGCCTTTGCGCCCGACAATCCTTGGCTGTATGCCCGGATTTTTTGCAATTGAAACAAAATAGGAGGGTTTTTCTTTCTACCTTTGGATTCCTGAAGGGATATCGCGAAACCGGTTTTTCTTTCGCTGAAGCTATCGCACTTTCCTCTGTGGCTGCGATTTCCACGGCTTCTGAAAGGGTAATTGTTTCTCCCCTTGCCCTGACAATTGTCTTTAATCTATCATCATACAACCCCTGTATGAAAACTGCCCTTCCTAATTTCAACACAAGCGCTATGCTTCCCATCAGCTCTTCTTCCATCATTACATTTTTATGGCTTCTCTGAATTGATGTTGGAGAGCATCTATACGCGAACCCCATTGCGCAATACTCTCCCACGACTCTTGCCTACTAGCAAACATTGTACATGCATAAAAATCAAGAGTCCTCTTACAGCCATAATTTTCCAATAAGATTGCACGAACTGCCGGCCAAGTGGTAGTCAGATCTCTGACAAGTAGGTTACTCCTAGCTGCCCCCACAATTTTAGCTTTCACAAACTTTAATAAAATTTCTTTTTGTTCCGGTATAATTAATTCGAATGCTGAATCTACGTTATCCAACCACTCATTTAACCGCGTCTTATCTCCATCAAAAGAATCCGGAATTAATTTTATCACTTCGTTCAAGCTAATGTACTGCCTTTGGGATGACGACTGCGCGCTCTGACTGCCTGACACTGCTTCGTTAGGCATGCTTACAATTTTGTTTCTCACCTGCTGGAATCAACTACTGCATGAAGACGATATGTTGTCACTCGGCGACTAGCTAGCTGGCTAGCGGCGATCTGCAGCGGCGACAGCTGACTGGTGACGGCTGCCAGCGGCGGCTGCCCGTGGATCTGCTACTTGGAGCTGGCTGGGTTGCCCTCGGCGGCGTTGAGGCTGCTTCCTGCGGTGCGACTCGCGGAGTGCTGCTCCCAGCTGTTGGCGCGCGGCCACCTGTGGCTCGCCTCGCGGACTTAGACTGCGTCGCAATCAATACTCTGCCCGCTGTCAGCTGAGCGGCGGCTGCTACCTGTTACCCCCGGCCGGTATTGATCCGCTGCTGGCGACGGCGTCCCGGCTGTGCCTCGGCAGTACTGCTTATCGATCGGCGTCCCGCACCGCTCCCCGTAGTCGACCAATGGTTCCTCTTCTTTTCTTCCGATGTCGACCGATTACGGAATCTCTCAAGTCGGCTTCGCGCTCAAAGCCGTCAGTCCTTTCCTGACTTCGGGCTGAGTATTCTCGAAAACTCTACCCCTATTCCTCAAATTGCGGCCTATAATTGTTGTAGACGTGCTGACCTTTGGGCTAAGCTTGGCCAAAATTTGGTCAGACGGCTTATCTAACTTGTGGCTTTTCCAGGCCTACCCCACACCTGACACCAGGAAAATATCTCTGTTGCGTCCTGTCGAAGAACTTGTGCAACAGCGAGCTGAAAAGAATCAAAAACGGAAACAAGCGGGGTATCGATTTGTACAATTCGGGAACTCGGGATAGGAAAAGTTCTGGAGAAATAAATTGAAGAACACAAGAGGTTATGAAAAACAATCTTGTGACCCACGAAGCCGACAATCTCCCACTGAGAATATTCAAAATTACGGGAGGTACCTATTCCAAGGAGTCCTGACTTAGCATTTCGACAACGTCTTCGATAGTCGTGTCAGTCCACCCAAGACGTCGGTGAAAGAAGTTCACCCACCACAGGCACTCTAAAAAGGATTGATATGAAAATACCTCTCCGTCTGAATCAACTATTAACAGTTCTCTCTGCCAAAGATCCACAACCTGAAGACCCTGAATATAAACAACGGCGACTACAGTAGTTGACCTACACGTTGTCTTTCCGCTGTGCTGTGTTCTCGCTGGCTCGCTGGCTGTCGAAGACCGAAGATCCCCTCTCCCCCGGAGGCGGCCCCTTTTTATAGCCGTGCATGACTCACTCCGCTGCCTTGCGCGTGCCTTCCAGAAGCTTACTCGCGTATTTCATCAGCCCATGTGCCACGCGGCCCTCTATCTGATGCAACCTTGTCCTTACACACGTTCACTGTTGGCTCTCTTTGCTACACATTGCACCATATTGACACTTGGCTTTACTAACACTTAGGCGTTACTTTTATCACTTCGTGACAGTATTATTTAATGAATTCCAGTGGGTGGTCAGAGTACTAGTGTATGGTACAAACTATTGGAATAAAACAAGTGTTGTTATTGGTATTCCTGATGTTTGTGTGTATCATTTTATATTTCTAGTACTTTAGACTAACCTCTGGTGGCGACTGTGATTAAAGAATAAATTGTGGAGTACCGATACCTACATTAGACAGGTCAACTGATAATACTGTGAGCAGAACTTTCAGTATAATTTTAAAACCAGTAACTTACAGGTTTACTGTGATCAGGACTTATTAAAGTATTATCAGTAAAGTTACTAAACAAACAGTAATTTTACATGGCTTCGCGACAGGACTGAATTTATTACGGACCTTATTATTCAGTGTAAAACAATAGTTTTACATGCAAGCCGTTACAGAACTGGCTGTTAAATTAACCCAGTAAAACCTTGTAATTTTACAGGTTCAGTATACTTATTCTTATTTTCTTGATATTTTAATATGTTATAGTCTGATTTACTTAGAATCTTTTATGTCATTACAACTTTTCTTGTAATTCTACTTGTTTAGGAGTTTTTAAAGAACGCATATGTCTTGGTCATTAAGCTTCAATACTAAAATTCCGTTTCTCCCTTTAAATCTCAATTTACTGTCAAACTGTTATATTACTATTGTTAAATGAATTCTTCTCTATTATTTTAACCTAATTTTGCCCTCTTAACCATTTTATTTACAAAATTCAAATTCTTAATCTAACTAAAAAAAACATACTTAGAATTTACTTTTAGACTCAAATTTTGATCAGAATGTGTGTCTGTATGCTGACTTCCATAGCTTAATTAGTTTGGGTTTTCCATGGTTTCTCTAAATCACTCCAGGCGAATACCGGGCTGCTTCCTTCAAAAGGCCATGACTGAATTCCTTCCCATGCCTTGCCCCCCCCCCCCATCCTTTCCCGTCTCTAAGACCTCTCTGTTAAGAGACATTAAGCAGTTAAAAAAAAATAGCTTAATTAGAGATATTCTTTAAAATGAATCACTTTTTATTTATCTAGTGAATCCCATTGTTTCTGTAGTTGGCATCCAAGCACAAGATAAAATAAACGTGCAAAATGCACTTTCTTCTGTAGTAAAATTTCTAACCTATACGAACCATATATAAAAATGATTTTCTCATGTACTCTTTGTGCAAATGAATGCAAAAAATTAACTAACTTTTAAATTTTGACCTTTAGACTTTTTTGTAACATCAGTTTATTTTTGAGCTGAAACTTACTAAGATTCCATTAGGTTTTTTTATTTACCGTATAAAATGCTTTGAATTACCCATCTTTAATGGGGTTTAAGAAACTTAGTCATTCATAGCATCCACCCATTCCAATATCTTAGTCAAGTAACACCTCCTTTGAATAACCATGTTTCTTGATACCTTCATTAATATAGTTTTTTCCACGCTTGTCTCCAAGCCAAGTTTTCCCCATCACCCATTTTTCCAGTTCTCTTTCCAGCGTGTGTTCCCAGATCATTACATCTTCTGCATATGCCATTACCTTTAACTCTGCTAGATTTCTGTATCCCTGAACTATTCCAATGACTTAATATCACATTAAACAAAACAGGTTACAATACACTCCTGTGTCTTACTACTATTTCCTTCCTGTCTTAGTGTTTATTATCTACACGAACAAAGTTTCATACTTTTCATAAATGTCACTTATTTGTTCCAAAATTTCTTCATTTAGTCCTCTTTACCTAGCTATATATTTCCTGTAGGCTTTTTTTTTTTATGTCTGTGGTAACTGTTATGGTGGTCTTGCATTATTTCCACCTTTTATCTATGATCTGTTCAAGTATAAAGATTTCATCTACCATTGGTCTTCTGAGCCTAAATTCACACTGTTCTTCTCTAGCCATTTCCTCTATTCAATTTGTTCAGTTTCATTTTTCATATATTTTCAAGCAGACTCAACAGGTGATATCTCATTTCGTTCTCGCATTTTTGATTCACTCTACTTCATATGAATTGGCACTATTACTCCCTTCCTCTGTTCCTCTGGAATTTCCCTGTCTTTCCAAACTCTCTATATAACTCAATACTACCACTGTTTTCGCACTGCTCAGTTGCTTTTACCATTCCACTGTTGTTTCATAGTTCTTTCTCTATCTTCTTTAGCTCCAGCATGTTAAAATCTCCAGTTTTCTTTAGTAAGGCTGTTGTTCCACTCCTCTGTTCGTTGGTATTTTTTTCCCTTCTTCCCGGGGTTTCTTCCATTTCTTTCAGCAGATCTATGAAGTAATCTTTCCATGTTCTCACTATATCTTCCTCTTTCTGCTGCACTTCACTGATATGTCCAGTACTTTGATCAACATAGTCATTGTTTTGTTTCTAACTGGAAAATTCAGGATAAATTGAAAGTGCTTTTTTTTTCTATGGACTGATTTGGCTATTAAAAAAAAAAAAAAAAAAGTTTTTACATGGAAAAGAAAGGGAAAATACACCCAACACTCACCAAAGTTGCAGGGAGGAGTGCAGCAGCAACACAGCACAACACACAAACAAAGAAAAAACAATATTTCGGGTGAAAATCCCCTTTTTCAAGTTAACAGAGAGGTGGCTGGTCAGTTTTTAATAGTCCAAATAAGGGTTTCAGAGAAAGAAAAATTGGAATATTTCCCATAAAATATAAAATTTCCCATAAAATTGGAAAATCCATGAAAAACTGAAATTGCTTTTTTCTGTTTACTGATTTGGTTAATTTTTTCTTATAAAATGTTAGTATCAGTCTGAATAAGGTTTTTAGAGAGAGAAAAATTGGGAAAAAGCTGAAATTAAATTCTTCTATGGACCGATTTAGATAAATTTTTAAAGGTTTGTAATAGTCCAAATAAGGTTGTTAGAGAGAAAAATGGCGAAAAACTGAAAGTGCTTTTATTGTATGTACCGATGTGATTAATTTTTTAAATAGTCTGAATATGGTCTTAAAAAGAAAAATTGGGAAAGTTACTGAGAAAATTTAGGAAAAACTGAATGTGCTTTTTTTTCTATGGAATTTTTGTATGAATTCAAGACCATAACTCACAATTTGAACAATGGATATGCGTAATTCTTTTTTTGTTTAGTTCCTTATGCTCCCGGGGTGGAAATAATTCAACTGAATGTTTTCTATTGGAAAAGAACTGGTATATGTGGAGAAAAACTTACAAAAAATCATTCCAGCCTAAATTAAAATTGTCTTTGTCTTTCTTTTTTCTCTCTCCAACAAATGTAGTTATGTTCTATTTCATTGATAATAATTGATTGCATAGGCATATGATATAATGAACAGGGTAATGCCTCAATTAGGCATGACAGTGCTGATTCGTCCAATGCAAGAAGCATTTAACCAGAGTTGAAACGCACAAAAAATATGATTGTGATACATTACGAGAATCAGTTCGAACAAATATTCTGCTATTGAATCAGCAACAAAAATATACCTACGACAGTCTCATGAAAGTTGTGAATGATAAAACTAGAGAGATTATCTTCTTGGATGCTCCCGGTGGAACTGGAAAACTGGCAACAATTCGCTCGCACTTGCGTTATCAGTAATTGCAGCTGTGTTTTTGGAAGGCAGTTAAACAGCTCATTCAACATTCAAGTTGCCACTCAATACGTAAATCGATGAAACTCCAACATACAACCTTTTGAAGAATTGTGTGTTGGCCAAAGTTTTTTGCAGCAATGCAAAGTTGTCATTTGAGATGAATATACGATGGCACATAAAAAGTCTTTGGAGGCATTAGACCGAACAATAAAAGATCTACAGGGTGTCCGATGGCAGATTTCAAATTTGTAAATAAAAGAAATTGAAGTTATAAATAATTATTTATTGGTTATCAAATCGATCAGAATACATACGGATTTTATATTTTAGAAAGTATTCCGCCTAAATGTTTTCTGTCTCGGCGGACACACTCGTTGAATCTATTGATCTTATTCTGAGCGACACTTTTCAGTAGTGAGTGTGAAATAGCATTCACGTCTCGCTCGATATTTTCTCTTAATTCCGATATTTCCATTGGGTTGCTATCATACACTTTTCCCTTAATGTACCCCCATGGAAAATTTTCATGGTGGCTCCTGCTGTGTGAGGTGTGGTGCCATCTTGTTGAAACCGTATGTGTGAACTATATGACTGATGATCTCTAGGTCTAGGCATAAAATATATTCGTTTATCATGCAGTGGTACGAATCACCTTCAACAGTTAGTCACCCCACGGGAATTTCGGAAGAAAAACAGCCTGATTATTCCATTGGTGGACAGGGCTGCCTGAATGGTTATTTTGGGCTACGCAGGGCTTGTTGGTATTTCAGTCTCAGGTTTTGTCCTTTCGGTGCCCAGTAGTGGCAGTTTTTCTTGTTGACACGCCCATTTAAATGGAAGTGTGCTTCGTCGCTGAACCAAATTATGTTGACAGTTCGAAATCGGTGCAATATGTTTTCACAGAAATCTTTGCGCAGTCTGTAATCACTCGGTTTAAGAGCCCGTCAAAGACTTGCTGTTCACTGGGGTGGGTGTACAATAGTGCTTTGAGCTCTAACTGTGGTTGTGGTACCAGGTAGTTCTTTTCCTTGGTCGCCAATCGCTTGCTAAATTATAAAAATAGGATACCACTCGAGATAAAGGTAAGTTCATGAAATAAAACTAGATAGACTTCCTGATAAATTCAAAATGATGTATTGTGCAAAAGTTCTTTTACAATCTCAGTACCAGCATAATAGAAAGGCATCTTTCCAAAAATAAAATGATTGCAGGTTAAAAGATTTAAACACAACGTAAGCAGCTTCCAATAAACCCCATGTTGATCAAAAGATCAAAACCATTGAAAGCGCGACATCACTTCTACCCGGTGTTGCTATTAGTTATCTGTGGAGGATTACTCCGCAGGTCAATACTGCCCCGATCACTCCGCTCCAGCCCGGCACATGGCATGACTACCACCCCCGCCTACTCTGCTCGCTAAAAAATCTGCTGAAACGATGCAGGACGCATCCGGCAGGCCACCCTCTTAAATGGGATGGGCGTCTTTGTGACACCAAGCAGCAGAATTTTCCACTCACTGGCTGCACTCTATCTTAGCCTGGCTACTCTCTCACACACAACAAAGGCTTTACCTTATAATTTTATCTCAGACATTGAATACCGATATCGATAGTCTACTCCTTAGCCGTTTCCCTCCCCCCTCCCCCACTACACGGTTAGTCATTAGGTAACGTTCGTTGTGTACACACGTTCCGGGCCTAATGGCCCGTTTTTCTACTTGTGAACAAGGCAGATGCCGAAATATTGTGTAGTTGTTTGTCAGCGTAAGTGTTCCCTCTCATCGCATCCGTCCACTTTGGTATGTGGTGGGTTAATTTCTCTTTCTTTCATATTTACCTTATAATTTCTCAGATTTGCTTGAAATTTTTATATGATGTAGTTCCTAATTTAAGTGTCAAATTTAATCCTTTCGAAATTTTTTGTAAAGGCTATAGTTTCATAAAGGCTATAGTTTCATAGTATGTCGACGCTTTGTTTTTCAATCAACCGTCACTACCCCGCCATTTGCAAGTTTTCAGTTTCAATCTTATTACTCCATTTTTGGCCGGCATATTACTTTAATCTTTACAAAAATCCCTCGGTGACAAGTAAAAATTTTACTTATCTTTAAACATACTTTCTTTGCTGTGACTAGTTGAACTCCGCTGACATTGAAATATGACAACTGGTTAAAGCCTTTTTCGTCTAAAAAAATATCTTTGATTCTACTTACAGACTGTGTTTTTATAAAATTTGGCTTAATTTTTTCTGCATCCTCTGTGCTATAAAGCTTTGCTGTGCGTTAGAAATTACAGCTGTTAAATTAAAAGGACTACTTGTATTTTCATTCAGCCCACCTGGCTTTGGCGACTATAATTTCTCGATATTTCTTTAATACAATTTCGTTCACCTGAAGTGTCATAACTTATTTGAATCGTAGTCTCATTCTGTATCTCTGTGCATGGAGGGACAGAATTCATTAATAAATATTCAAATTTTATATAACACATGTGTTTACTTTCAATTTCAATCTAACTATACTTTAAATTATGTCTTTAATATTTGAAACTACTAGAAATTGCTTTGAAAGTGTTTTGCTGTTAGTTTGCTATATGCTTGCAGCTCTTTTAACTGATTTTGGTAATATTTTGACAAAATTGAGGTTATATCACAAGCCTGCACCAAATGCATATTAAAAGGGTGGAGTTTGATATACATGCTTAATATTTAGCACATCGTTTTTGGCAGCATCAAAGACAAGATCTCTTGCATACAGACTTGAGTGGATTTTCTCGTGCGCAGTTTTCAACACATTCAATATTTTCTTCAGTCATTGATGTTCACTTGGGACCAGTATGGGGTTGTTAAGGGTTGAACCCTTTTTATGGAACCTCTGTACCCATTTTTTAATTAAATTTTCACTCGATGCGTCACTTAATTGAGGAATATTGAAATGTGGACAAAATTTCGGCAGACAACCATACACGAATCATTGGCTTTAAAGTACGCTTCAATTGCAAACGGGCGTTATTCATCCGTCCCCTGTGTCATTGCGACTAACAATCCGGACGAATGCTGCATTAAACAATATTCCCTCCATGTTTATTCGCGTAATGGTGGTGGATATATTCAAAACCAAACTCTGCCACAGAACACACTCTATGAAACAAAACTGGTTTAGTGTTGCAATGATCGAAATTGAAATTTAAATAAAACACCTTGAGTTTCATTGAGATTTCAAATTGAATGGAAAAAATAAATTATTTGGTAACATGAAATTCTGGCTTAGTTCAATTGTTACTTAAATTTTGGAACAAAACCTTATGGTTCCAAGTCTATCACATTTCAGGTACAGCACACAGCATTTATGGCATTTCAGCAGTGTACTGCTGGTGTAATGGGGTACTTCACACAGGGATCTATGAAACCTAAATTTACAATGATAGAGTAAGTTGTAAGGATTCCAAAAATCAACTTTATTTGTTGGATAAGAGTCAAAAACATGTTGTTTATAATAAAATAAAAATGTAAAAAGACAGCTGTTAGTCATGTGATACAAAACGCCAATCAGAACGTATGTCATCTTATCAGCTTGCGCCTGTTTAGCTCCCTGTTTTGGCAACTGTTGACAATCGTATATTTGAAATGGGAGTTCAAGGCAAACAATTCAATTTTGCCGAAAATTAATGTAATGATGCTGGGAATGTTTTTTGCGTCCAACAGCAATTGCTGTTTAACAGAATTCCAGAGCATCAAAACATCCAAGTAAGTAGATCCATTCTGTTAGTCATACTATCATATGATGACACAACATTAAAATGTAAGTTGTTTTAGAAGCGTGTGTGCTAGTGATCCATTTTATTTTATATAAATCTGTAATTTGTGAGTTTAGTTAGTGGGTCTATGTTTTGAATAATTTTAATCATTAAAAAAATAAGTTTTTATGTGATTGTTGCCGTGGAGAAGCTTGTGTAGTTTTTAATATGTTAATGTAATAGCTACTTAAAAAATCCTTGAGTGATTTCTTCAAGTTTTTATCGATGTGGCGGGAAAAGGTTAAAAGTTTGTGTACGTTCATTCGACATTATATTTCAGAGAGTAACATTCTGAATGTAAAAGTATAAAGTTTTTCCATTCTATATTAGTGGTTTTACATGTTGTTCTATCGCTAGAAATTTATTTTGTTCATATTTTTCAAAAAATTTGCAAACTATCGTCGTATTCAGGTTGAACTATTTTTTTTATATATGTTTCAGATTATGTATGAAAAAGTAAAATAAATGTCTTGTAGTCTTAATCTGCTGTATATAAAGTGAGTGAAAACAGCTTTATAAGATCGAAAAAGGAATTTCAAAAGCATCACAGTAAGTACAAAAAGTTAGTAAACAGAAATATTTTACTATAAAATTCACAACATGGGTTTGTTGGAATACAGCCCGATTTCATGTGTACTTGTGGCACTGATCCCTCCATGTAATTTTGAATATCATTTGGCAACTGTACCAATAAAAAAAATTTCACACATTTACAACAAACGGCGTTTTAACATCTGAACTCATTTATTGATACAAATTTAAGTTTATTACAGAACAAAATACTTATTAAACATTATAAAATATTAATTCAAAATTTACTTCAAAGTTGTCTTCACAAAAATACATTGAAGACTTTGTAGACAAATGAGTAGCAACATGCAAGCTTTAGCCATTTTTCCCCCTATATGTTCCTTGTGTGGAACATAATCAATTTGTTTGGCATTTTAAATATTGTGTTTACATGCTGAGGTACTACATATCACGTGTAAACTGTAGAACTATTTATATCCACAAAATAAGAAAACCGCCCATTTGCTTACACTGGCATGACCAGAGAAGTGGCGGAACAAGAGACGACATGAGAGTTGTGAGCATTTTGGCGCCAATATACAAATCAGTGTATACAAATGTGAAATTTTCCCGTCTGTTATTATTTTTTTTCCCCAAGATTTTTATTATTATTTGTTCCCGAAATTAGTCAAGTTTCTCATTAATTTCAAATGTAAAACTACCCATTGGAGTACTTCTGAGTGTACTCCTCCTCAAATTGAATATCCATGGACACAATCATTAATAAATATAATGATAATTCAGAAATGCATATTTTTTTACTTTGTTTACACATTCTCAATTGCTTTTCACAAGACAATCACTAAAAAATTTATTGAACTTTGGACACGACAACATCTGTCGGGTCACCTAGTCCTTATATAAATTTGAGGCGGTGTAATAATTTTATGATATAAACCTCGCATTGTCATGGTAGTAGGCAATTACTTTAGAAAGTTATTGATACTAAACCATGAAACACGTATGAACAGAAGGCATTCTCTGTTAATAATAAAGTTGAATAATTACAGTCTGTTGGAAATTTAAGTTGTGTATTGCAAGGATTAAGGAGGCAGGGGGAGAGGAAACACGTATGCAAAAGAAAATTATTTACACAGGAGGCAGCAGTAACAAGGCTACAAAAACTGTTGCAGAGATTCATTTCCCTTCGACCAACATTGAACCTTAGCAGGGTCAAATCTCCATCTAAAATCACTGTAGATGGATGCCGGGTTGATTCATTCAAAAGACCAAGGACAAATTTCTTCCTTTTACTTATCCACTATCCACTATCGTCTTTTGGCTATATTTACCCTGGACTCAACGAATTTCAAAGCCCAAACCAAGGGGAGGCGGGAAAAAACTTGGTAGCTGTATTGTTACTGGTGGGAGCAGGTCACTATTGCAATGAATGATTATACTGTAGTTATCAACTGATTTCCATAACTACCGCTTGTATCTTTAATTCACTATTGTCCTCTGAGGCACCTCCCTGATGTAGCTGCTCTCTGCAAACACTTGGTTGTAATTAGGCTGTTAATACATCCCAAGTCTCAGACTGATGTAATTTCTGTTACACATCAACATCCTGGTTTATCTCTATTCCTTACAGTATATCACATTGCAGATGCATTTTCATATTGTTACAGCTTGATTTTACTCCTTTGTTTGGGTTCGGGGGAAATAAAATAGCAGGTACTTATCAATATAATGAAAAGATTATTTGATGAGTTATAAAATGTTTGATGCCATATCCTACTGTTCACAAAAAAATATTTTCAGCTTATCAATGTTGGAAAATCGTGAGAGGTAAACAGTTAGTGAGAGAATCATCCTGTTTTACGAAATGTGTGGAACTTGTAACTTCTATTTTAATTTCTTAAATCTAAATTTCTGTGTTGGAAATCAAATGTGATAAACTATTTTTACAGAAAGAAGAGACAGGGGGGTAGGTCATATTTTGAGACTTGCAGGATTGGTTAACTTAACAGTCAAAGGTAAGAATTGCAGTGGAAGACAGAGATTAGAATATATAAGCTGATAATTGAGGATGTGGGTTGAAAGGAGAATGTTGAGATTAAAAGGTTAGCGCAAGATAGGAAGGGATAGAGGATTGCATCAAATCATTTAAGAGACTGACAGCAAAAATAATAATAATAATAATAATACTAATAACAATAAATAAAAAGTCCTATTTTATTCTCAGTTAGATTAGATATGGAAGTACTTTATATTTAATAAATGGTTATCCATTAAGTTTCATTTGATGCTCATGTCAGTTTCCTAGGGCAATTTTTACAGAGATATGCAGGTGACAGTTTTTGGTTAAATTCACTTAATTGCCTACAGGTTGCTCACAAATCTCCACTTGAAGGAAATGTTCGTCTATATTCTGAACTGAGTTTGGATGTGACAGAGAGAGGATTCCTTACTATGTTTGAAGATGTGTCTGGCTTTGGTGCCTGGCACAGAAGATGGTGTCTGTTGAAAGGATCAACACTAGCTTACTGGAAATATCCTGATGATGAACGCAAGAAGGTAATTAATCATTTTGATGACATTTGTGCAGTCAGTGGCTTCTGTGGCTGCAGTCAATAGTTTATTCGCCATTCAGGTGCTGGAGCATTGTATTGTTGTTGTTGTTGTTGTTTTTGTTGCTTTAGGGCGCGTCAATGACCATTGTATTGTGAACTGCCAACACTAAGACATGGTGTCATCTTGATAGCGGAAAATCTTAAATATTTGTGTTGCGGTAAAATTCATATGCTATATTTCCGGCCATGTGCAATTTGTGCTGTTAATTTACACATAAACTGTCAAATAAATGTTAGCTGGGTAGAAAAAACCCGAGAAGCAGCCCTGCTTCTTTTTTCTTGGGTCTCATCCTGAACTTATGTAACTGTTTTAAACACATTTGTTTACATAATTTTTATTTATCCCTTTGAAACTGCCCCTACTTCATGAAATTTTATGGTTTTGGATGACTAACAACCACACTTCAGTATTATTTACATAGCTTTTATGCAAATAATATTTGACGTGGCATGCATATCAACATGTTGCTTTATTTTTATGTAAAGCTATCAAGTGCATCTACACAAAGGTCAAGAGAACTACTAAATTATTCTTTGCAGGTTAGTTTCATGCTGATTTGTTTGGGAACTTATTAATATATAGACAAACTCTACATGTGTTACAATTAATTAAATCACATATGCAGTTCTAAGGTACATGGCATTTAACACATTTTCTTATGTAGCTGTATATTATTGGGATAGAAAGTATCCTATATGTTAATGCATGACATAAGCTATTACTATATGTACTTTTGGTAAAATCTGTTAATTAGTTTTGCCTGATTCGTGCAGGCAGGCAGATGATAATACCTTAATTTACACTTTTGGGCACTGCATCAAAAACTTTGCAACTTGTCTAGACAAAACTGATACCATGTGTTATTATGTTTAGTTGCAATCGATTCACTAGTTTTTGCTGGATGCTCACAGACAGTTAAAAATTCCTAAATTTTCAGTTTTAGCTCCTGTGTGATGTGAAACTAAGTTACTAAACTGAATATAAAGTATTTTATATGTTAACTGATGATATAAGCTATTTTTGTTTGTAGATTTGTTGAAATCTGCCCATGATTTTTGAAAAATGTGTGTGCAAATGGCTCGAATTTTGAAGTTTGTACGTTTATCCTTTGTACCATCAGAAAACATTACTAACCTGAATAGAAAGTGTCCTATATATTAACACTAGCAGTTATCCGCGACTTCGTCCGCGTTGAAGAGTGTTGTAATATAAGATTTTCTTGAGAGGTCTGGTTGCTCAGTGGTTAGGGTGTCCAACTGGAGATGGAAAAGTCCCCAGCTTGAATCCCAGTCTGGGCGAGGATTTTCAAAGGTCCTTAGCTCGACCTTCACCTCTGGCATAGGTTGTTGTGTGATGTGAATTATGCCAGAATGCTCACTTGGTTCCGATTCCGTGTTGAACTGTGGGTCCTCTATGTCCGGTAGGATTACTGGGTTACGTTAAGAGGCTACGAAAGGGGCTGATTGCGGAGACGTAAAGAAGCCTTGTCACCAGGTCAATACCACCATACAATTTATTTTAAAGCTATTTTTATTAGTAATCACCATCATCAAGGGTTCTCTGCTATACAGCAGGTCCATGCACAGTGACAGCCCTCAACGCCTCCCTCTGTTCCGCCATTCTCTTAGTTTCTATATATCTCCCGTTTATCATTATATCATCCATCATTTTCATCCTTCGCCAACCTCTTCGCTTCTATCCGTTTACAGTACCCTCCAGAGCAGTCTTAAGCAGGCATTCGTTCTTCAGCACATGCCCAATCCAGTTCTTTTTTCTGTTTCTTATTGTTTTTATGAGACCTTTTCTGTCCTATTCGTTTCGGCACTTCCTCATTCCTTACTTTGTCCTCCCAACTTATTTTCTCCAGCCTTCCCATACCAACATTTCAAAAGCTTCCAACCTCTTTAGATCTTCTTTGCGTAGCGTCCATGTTTCCGGTCCATACAAAACATTTAGCTAATTTTTTCCTCAGGGTTTAGTAACAGTAATAATAAAGGTTGCAATAAAAGAACAAACATTTATTTATGTTCCACAACCACTTCATTGAATTTTTAAAATAATAAAAATATTCTGTTTGTTAGGAGTATTATCCGCATATACAATGTTGAGGATTTGTCTCCTAGATTTTGGCTATTTTCATAACCCTAGTTTTCTTACATTTCTTTGAAATATTTGAATTTCGTTTACCCAGCATCTCTTAAAATTACTAATTTCATCTCGCGAATAAAAATGAATATAGTTTTAATTAATGGAAGCTCAAAACTTCAAAATATTAGCAATTCATTGATGGAATCGATTAAATACCAAACAAAAAAAAATACTAACATCCAAACAGCAAATAAATACTTAAGTGGCCCAAGGACGTTTATTTCCATTAACAAAATTGCGATACTAAAAATGAATTTTTTGATTTGCATTGAATATCTGAATAAAAACCTTTAAAAAAAGAGAAATTAATTTGCTATTTGAATATTGATTTTGTTTTGAGGATATATTGGTTCCATCAACAGAAATTTACATATCATAGTAGTAATTAATACTTTTATCCATAATGATCAGTGGTATTGTGGTAATGGTTTCTCTCTCTGTGGAAACAGTTGAATTGCCTGTAGACCAGTTTACTATAGTTCATTTGTTTCGATCCATTAAGTCTGCGCTAAAATACAAATTTCAATGTTAAAGTAGTAATTGATTCTTTCTTCATAATTGGTTTCTCAATCTGCCAACAGAATTGAATGTCTACCAGCAAATTACCACTCCGCTTGTCTGCCACTCCACTATCTGAATAAAACAATTATAAATTTTAAAAAATTATTTTGGTCAATTACTTCTGCTAAATCATCCAAGCTTATTAAAAAGCTTTTGATACAATATCGGAACAAAGCAACACATAACATCACTAAAATGGCGCTCTAGAAATAACTAATAATGTTTCATTCTGGCCCATGCTGCATTTCAACCAAGTCACACACTCAGTTAATATTACCGCTAGAAAATCAAAGCTTCTATCAGTTGCGCATTAATACATTCACTATAGGGCCTATTGCATGTTAGTGACATTATGAATGGCGAAATAAACTTGACTCATTATTTCAGATCGCGATACCAAATGAACCCAAATAATGACTTTGGCAATGTGGCGCTCATGAAAACGCAGTAAATTAAATATTGAATTCATCTGAAATTACATTCATCCGCATGAATTATGTTACCAGCATCATGACAGTTATTGGAGTAACTTAATTAAAAATTTATATTTAAATGCTTGTAACTTACAAAAAAATTATATTTAAATACTTGTAACTTACAGTGTACAACAGAAAGTCCATAATTCTCTACAACTTTATGACAATTTTCGTAAATATTGCTGGTCAATTTAACTTCTCGATAAAGTGACTGTTACTGCTTGTGATTTAGTAAGGTGTATAATTGCATTTAATATGATGAGGTGTGTTCGTATAGTCTGACTTTGTAGCGGCAATATTAACAGAGATAATGGTTTGGTTGAAATGATGCCTGGACCAGAATGATTTTTGTTACAGCATAAGGTAGAAGGAATAGTTATTATTGGTAATAAGTAAGCAGCTTTCATATGCTCCATGCAAATGAGGTGTATTGTGTTGTGAATGACTTCCAGTGTTGCTTCATGAAACATTAAGTTTCTACATTAGCCCATTGAATACATTTAAGTGTAGCATTCGATAGATATTTGCAGAATATTGAACAGTAAGTAAAAAGCAGTTTCGTGAATCATAGTCTCTACTATTTGTACAAAAAATAAAGAGGATAGTTTTAAATTTCAGCAAAAATAATTTGTAATACAGAGACTATGACGCATATATCAACGATCGAAATTATGGTGTAATATTTGAGATTTCATACAATTTTATTCAGCAAATGAAAACATCTTTTTGCGAACTTAACAACAGTACCTACCTTTTTTTTAATTTAAGGTTATGTACAGATTTGTATTTCCTGCTTCCAAACTATTATTTGTCAAGTGTGTCGGTTTTGTGGCTTTTAAACTAAATGCAAACTTACATATGTAAGAAGGTTTTTTGCATTTGTTTCTGAAAAGTAGTGTTTGTGGTTTACGTAAAAAGCAAAGAGTAAATGTGGCACGGCTGTCTACGAAGTAGGAAACTCTTTGTTGTTTGCAATTGATATTAATCGCAATTTCTAAAAGAACTATGACTTCATATTTCAATTAAATATGTTGAGTTATTAAGACATGATTGATTCCAGAAGTACATCCAAACACACATCCGAACTTTTTCATTTTCTCATTTGTAGATATATAAATAATACATAATCTATATGTGATGGGACGTCATTTATTATAATATTTTAGTATCGAAATCATGTAAGTTTTCTAAGTTTCACTGTAGCCAGACGTTGAGTAAGCACGTCCTGTTGTTCGACTTTCTGCCAATCGACAGTTCAGGTTGCAAGCTACACACGCAGTGCTGAGCAAGCAAGCCAATACTTTTCCAGCAAGCTAGAATACATTGATCACACTCACTTCTTCACTGACGAGCTACATATTAACATCTAGGCCTCGGAGATAGATATTCGCTGCACTAACCTTATCATTCAAAAATTACCAATTTTACAGTTTTGGCACAATAAGATAAATGCTACTAAGTTCTTATGCACACTTGTACAGTATAGGTTAATTAAGAAAATATTTTACTAGGTTTTGAATCACCATAGTGTGACTATATTGAATATTTCGAAAGACTCGTTATTATGGAAATATCTTTAACTACAGATCACTGAAGACTGATTGATTCTGTAAAATTTCTGGTCATTTAACCTAACACAATAGTCATGTGTATGAGTATGTGCATCCAGTATTTCTGGGAAGGAAAGGTAAAAAGGATTTCTCTGTAATGTTAGGTTCAAAGTGGTCTGTAAATAGATAAATACTTTTAGAACAAAATCTGGTTTTCATATATGAGATTGAGCCTATATGGAGAAATTTACCATTAAGCTTTCCTATGCACTTTCATAGCATGTCTTAGAGCACTAATCTGTAAGGAAGATATAGCTCCTGTTATTAAGACAATTCATTTCTTTATCTGCATATTGTAGGACCCAATTGGCTGGATTGATCTTAAGAGCTGTTCAACACAGACTGTGGGATTGGTGTCAACAGACATCTGTGCTCGCCCAAACACTTTTCTCCTGGAAACAATTCGTCCTCCTCGAGCAGATGATGTCGACAGCCTGATACTGATCCGTTCAAAGAACTGTACAACAATCAGGTAGATAAAAAAAAGAAACTTTCTGTAAGCATTAAGAATAATACTGATATATGTTAGTAGCAATTAGGTATGATATAAATAAAATTGGTGAGCCCTATTAACTATATGTATTGTAAGTTGTCTAATTACATCTTTTGTTTTCATTGCTTAGTTCAACTTGAATGGAGGTTGAAATATTGCATTTTGATTAATGCAGCATCAAAGCAATTCTGGGTAGATGATTAATGTAGTTCATGGCTTGATCCCTTCCCATTTTTTGATCACAGTCTGCCTCTTAACGACATCAACCTCAAAGAGGCATAAAGCAGTTAGGAAATAAAAAGGATGATTAATTTGGTGGTGTGTTCCTCTTTTTTTCCCCTGCTGATTATCCATTTTTCCAAATATTCATTATTTAGTGGTAGCACATGGCCAATAATTTCCATTTCAGTTGCCCTTTCCCTTCCAACCAACTCTTCTCCTTGCTAATGACTTGTCTGCTCCATTAATCTGAAAATGCTTTAACATTTTTCTTTTCTGTAGATCATTGTATCTTCTCCAAATATCAGTATTATTTCCCTATTTCCCCATTTAAATACTGTATTATTTTCCTTACAATGCTCTGTAGTATTGCATTGAACAACACTAGGGATCACTTTTATTTATTTTTCCCTTTCATTACATCTAACTACTCAGATCGTACCTTGTCGTCCCATGACACTTGTTTTTGTTTCCTTTATTGGATATATGTACTTCACTAGCTTTCCCATATATGAGAGACGATCAAATATAAAGGAGCCTTTTTAAACTGTGCGTCAGACGGTGGCATGAGGAGTTGGAAACAATCTTGACAATAGAAAGGGGTAATGTGGAAGGCAAGTAACAATTTTGGTGTGCCACGTCCTTCTTATTCTGAATAACAATAATGATGACTGAAAAGTGGTATTAGATGATAAGCATAACAGTCTAAACTAAACTGTGACCATTTACTGTGGCCTAAGGATATATTGTCTTTCAGTCATCAAACCACTGAATACTTTAGTGGTGAAGGTATGTTTCAAATGATTTTCACTGTAGACTTTGATGAAATGTTCAAAACATATATTCTTCCAAAATTTTACATCAGACGGTAACCAATTTTACGGCATCAGACTTCTTTTCTGAAATAAACAACTGCAGTTATAATCCGTGATACAAGCCACAAGCAACTCCTGATGAACCCCTAACTGAATAAAGTTCAATTACATCCGAGTAATTCATTTCCCCACTATCTGTTGTAGTCAGTCCTACATGGCCGACTTGCTAGCCTTGCGCACTGCACTGCACTTCAAGCATCGTGCCAAATTGGCAGCAACCAGCCACAGCCTCACCCTACAAGTGCTTTCAAAACGACTGCCCCCTCCACGATTTTTGAGGGTCTACTTACAGGAGACTAAGTGGATTTCGCAATTTCTTGCGGGATCTTTCTATCATGAAACCTTATTTTTCCTCTGATCTACTTGAAATTTTTGTGATAGGTAGCCCTTTCCCTAAATGTTAATACGAATCCTTCTCTAGCTTTAGGAGGTTTTACTATAATGAAACCTAAAATATTCTTTCATTTGTTCAGTATGCGAGCTATGGCGTTGATTCTTATTTTAAACTGATCTACTCTTCATTCTGGATCTTTTGGTATATAAACCGGCTTGTCTACAATTTCCTATCTTAGTGAAATTCTAAATTGCGTCTTAGTTTAAGATTTATTTAATTTATCTCTCCCAAAATATTGATGCTACCGATCTAAAATATGTTAATTTCTCTATATATCATTTTCTGTGTAATATGAAGTTATCTAGATACTAACTAATTGCCTTCAAATAGTTTCAATTTTCTTGTTTTGATCTGTTTCCAACTCTAATGATCGTTTACTGCCATATTTTTCGTAAATGCAGTTAATTTAGCTTTCATATTCTAGCCAAAATACTGTTTGGATCTTTACAAAAACTTGCTCATTATGCTCTGGAAAAAAAAAAAAAACTACTTTCTTTTAAATATATTTAGCTGGATTGTGCCACGTGAAAACTAAGTTTTCCTCCCCGAATCATCATTTTCTCTTAGAAATGTTACTTAACCTTCAGCTACTGATTCTAAATTTTTACATAATGTGGTTTAAAATTCGATACATCTTTTTGAGCTAGTCATCTTTTCAGTAGCTTGAAAACCGAGACTTTGGAAATTATTTAACTGTTTTTCTTTGATCATTTCAAACAAGTGAGGAATTCAACTTCAAATATCTCTTCAGTGAAATTTTATAACCCTAAAATGTCCCACCTCATTTTCATCTTTGACTTACTACATCTCTGAAGATGAATATAACATTTTATAACAAAAAATAGGAAATTTTCTTATGTGACCAATGTTTATAAATCGTTGTGATCAAATTCTACTGTTTACTTCTACCTTACCACTTGAAACTGCAAGAAAACTGGTTTTAAACATGCTTTACTGTTTGATGGATACTAGCTCGCAACTCTTTAAACTAATTTTGGTCATTTATTAACAAAATTTAGGTTATATGAAAGCAGATATGCTCTGCAGTTTCTCGCCAGAGAAAACTTAACTGCTGCTGAAATTCAGTTCCATTTACTCCCACAGTTGGGGGAAAGAACCTTTACTTGAACTCGGGTATAACAGAAAAGACGGGATCATGTTGGAAATATTGACATCTTGCAACAGCATCCCACTACAGAACACCGAGGCTGTTCGAGAACTCATCGAAGGCCATCAGCTCATAATTGTTCTTAAAGTCAGATCGGCTGTGGAAATGTGCAATAAATCATTCACATTAAGTTGGGATTCCAAAAGTGTATGCTTGATGGTTTTTGGAGTTGCTGAATGTAGAACACAAAGCCATTCATTTTTAAATTTCTCAAAGCCTCCTAACAAGTTACAAGGGGGATGGTGACACGTTTTTTGGAAAATTTTGTCATGTACTATGAAACTTTGATCCATCATTACATCCCGATTTGAAGAGGGATGGAAGACTGGAGATGATGCTGTCTGTAGGGAAGGTCTTGTCCACTGTGTTCTTGGACTATAAAGGTGCTCTGCTTGTCAAATTTCTTCAAGAATGTAAATCCATTAATGCTACCTGTTATTGTCTTAGTGAAGTTAGGGTTTCCATTCGTTTGAAAAGGCGCGACATTCTTATCAGAAGTGTATTGCTTCTCCATGACAATACCAGATGCCACAGTACATCAGAAACAAACAAACACACACACATACACACCAAAATGGTTGATATGCACTGAGTTGTCCTAGAACATCCACCCTGCCACCCAGACCTTTCACTATGTGACTTTCCATATATTTGGGATGCTCAAGGATGCCGTTGTTGAACAGCGCTTCACAACAAATGAGGTGCAGCTGTTCTTCTACAGTTGGTTTGATACACGCCTCCAAACTTTTTATGATACCAGAATTAAAAAAATACCTACTGTTAGAGGAAGCCCACAGATATGAAAGGAAACTATGTGTAGAAGAACAAGAAAATGTAAATTAGAATTTATTTTGATTTTTTTTTCAATAGTTTTGTTAATATTTAGATCATCTCTCATAGATTCCTTTCTCCATGTACCCACTCCTTATTACAGAGTTACCTCACTGCACAAATCAGATCTGTTGTATTCCGTTTTGCCCTAAACCAATGTTCTTCGTTCAGTATTCCATTTTTCTGACTAAGATCATTTTCTAAAAGCATATTTGCAGCTTCATTTTTATCTCTGTGTAATGTGTATATTGTCTTGTCTTCCCCTTTTGAAGCAGTTAAATGATATTGGTTCATTTTCATTGTTCAAAGAAGAACCACTGATTTTATGCTTTCTACTGTTACCTTGTCTGTCCTGCTGGCTTTCACACTTCATACGTCTTCCTCTGCTTAGCCGCAGATAGATTATCTATATTTTCCACGACTTCCTTTTCTCCTTCCCTCACATATTTTATAAAGTCCTCTGTACTATTGGGAGGTGAGGGAGGGCAGCAAACCAAAATACAAATGATTGTAAGAAACCTATTCTAGTGTGAAATATGGGAGAAGATAGGTGAATTTTAAAGCACTGATTAATGTTTTAATAGTGTGAATGTTTCTGAATTCAACATTGTTCCTTGTTACCTCACTTCACATAGTTGTAAGTTGGAATTATTGTCATTAACAGACAAAATTAATTACTGGATATGATTATGTTCCCATGGAGCATGGAAAGACCCATCAAAATCTCAGGGTGTCAACACTGATTTTTCAGAGGTAGCAATTTCCACTTTGTGCTTCGAGACTATTAATCACTGTTGTAGCAGTTCCTCGCATTTCTTGTTCAAGCTTATATGCAATGCTGTGGAATCCATGACTCGTCATTGTTAATCTCTAGAAAAAAAAAAAATTGAGGACCTTTTGACATACAGATAATCAAATCACAACAATTGTAGAAGAAAGTACATATTATAATAGGGACGTGGGGACGTTAAAGAGGTAGGGGAGAAGAGAACACAATAGAGACAGCAAGGCAGCAGGGAATATCTCAAACAATGAAATAGAAATTAATAGTAGTAAAGAGAGAAGCTAAAGATGGGGTTAGTGAACCATTTTCTGTGGCTATGTTAGAAAACTGAGTGGAAAGGAAGATATTCAGACAATAGTTGATAAAGATAAGAAGTACTGTTGATTAAAAAATGGCAGATATGTTGAGTGAATGATTTAATGGAAACATTGGAGACAATTAATCTGGGCTAGGAGGGAGTAAATGGGAGGAGGAGTGTCGCCATGTAAATAGAAATGGGTAAACTATAAAATTTAAAATAGATCCTTGGGAAATTAATAAGGAACTAAGAAAACTAAAATAGTGCAAAGGGGATGGGGTAAATAATATTACTACAGCTGTATTAAAGTTAGTTGGATATAATATTGTACCTTACCTTGAAATATTATTTAGATCGAGTCTGGAGTCTTGCCACTTACCAGAGTATTGGAAATGAGTGATAGTAGTATTAATTCATAAAGAAAGAATTAGTTATAGGGCTGAAAATTACAGGCAATTTAGTTTGACATCTGTGATGGGCAAAATGATGGAGAGAATAATATGCAGCTGTATAAGAAATATCTTAGGAAAGAAACTGGGTTACAAATCAACAACATGGCTTTAGGCAAGGATATTCTTTTAAATCCCAGTTGATGGGCTCCATGCAGATATTCTGGGTGAAATGGACAAGGGAGGCCAAGTTGATATTGTACCACTAGATCTTTCTAACACATTTGACAGAGTGACCCATAAAATGCTGTTAAATAAGGTGAAAAATATTGTAGTGGATGAAAAAGTGACTTCCTGGTTGGAGGAATATTTCCAAGGTAGAAAGCAAAATGCTAGAGTAGGAAATTAAGTTTCAAAAGAGACAGAGAGAGTGAATGAGAGAATGCTGGAGGGTAGTGTATTGCTACCATTGTTATTCATTATTCTAATTAATGATTGTTTTGGTGGAATACACTCAGGAAATAAGTTTTCTACTGATGATGTAATGGTATATAATAGGATCAAAACAGATGACTATCAACAGCTGCAGCATGATCTGGACAGAATGTGTAACTGGTTAGGCCAACACGGAATGAAGATAAATGCCAAGAAGAGTCAACATATTAGGTGTACAAATAAAGTACTAAATTATATGATTATAAGTTTGGGATAGAATTGCCTGACAAAGGCTTGAAGTGTAAATATCTTAGCAGAACAGTTGATAATAAACTCAACTGGCCAGATGGCATGAAAAGGTTACAAAATGCTTAATTTATTGGAGAGGGTAATCAGAGGATATCCAAGAGAAGTGAGGGAATTGGATTACAAATCTTTGTTCAGACCATTTCCTGGGTTAGATGGTGTAGTTTGGTTCCCACATTTTGTGTATCAATTACAGGAATTGGAGCTCGTGCAAAGGAGGGCAGTACCCAGTTGGTAAGTGATATGTTAAAGGAACTGGTTGAGAATCATTGGAAAACAGGAGGGTGAAGAGAGTACCGAGAAGTGTACAGGACCTATGTTAGGAATTAGGAGTAGCACTTTGAAGTAAAAGATGACCACAGGTACAAGTATACACTCGAATTCATGCATTAGGGGGTGGAAAATTTTCTTTTCTAAATTACCAAGGGAAATGTTGAATAATTTATCAAAAATTCTGAAAGAATTGAAAATTCATAAATGACGAAAGTAGATAGGTGGGTAAATTTAGGTTCAAAGTATATATAATGGATAAATAAATGACCAGTGAGGTTGCCACCGGAGCAAGAAACCCATTGCAATTCAATTCAAGAATATTTAACAAGCAAAAAAAAAAACTGTAGGAGCAGGATGGTGTGTCCAGAATGTGTTCTCCTATCATCCTGTCCTCAAGCTTGGTAGACAATAGTCCCTCTTTGCCAAAGTTCAAATACACTGCTGGATTAATGGTTTCCTTTTGTTGAAACATGAATGAGAAAGGTCTATATAAAGAAATGAAGAAAGTAATAAAGTTGAAACTTGGAAACATGTAAATAACCTACTATTCCATTTTAAAACATGTGCCTTAGCAATGTAATCTTCTCAACCTTACTTCAGCTGATGATATTTAGTTGTTTAACAATGTTTTAATATGCAAAAAGGATATCATGGTAAGTTCTATGAATATCGCTTGTGGAATTTGGATCATATATCTTGTGACTTTTTAGTAATTGTTAATACTGTGTTTTATGTTGCAGGCATCTTCTTTCAGCTGATACAAAAGAAGATAGATTGATTTGGTGTTCTCAGCTGAATAAAACACTCTCTATGATACGAACCTGGGATAATCGCAGGAGTTAATTGCTGCCATGTTTTCACAATTTCCTTTTGTATTAAATAAAATTTCCATTACTTAATGTGTTTTTAATCTCTGCGCTGACTAAATGAGGAAAAAAGATTATCAGTATCTTTATTACTTGGAGTAGCGTAATATAAGATAATGATGTCATAAAGCAAGAAGTTTCTTGTCTATTTCATACCTTCAATACAATCCTGGTGTGTGTTTTTAATTACTCACCATTTAATAGACTTCAGAATTATACCAAGTTGTATAAATTTTTTTCAGTTGCAAAAAATTACAATTTTTGTGCTTTAATAATACTTACATTTTATATTCTCCATTTTTCAAATATACATATTAAGAGAATGGGTTTATTCTGAATACAATGAATGTACAAATTTTATTTTGGTTGGACCTGCCGCTTATGAAAAAGGAAAGGTTACTCTATTTGAAGTCCACTACATCTTTATATATATCCATGACATTCTGATATTTATAAGTCTTTGCCTAAGGGCCAATGGCAAATAAAATTATATTTTTTACAATAAATATTTTCCTTATGGTGAATCATGCTTATTTCTCCGTTTTAAAATTTAGGTTTCAAGCTTGTCTGCTTATTTTTTTATGATCAGATCTTTTTTGTTTGAGTTTAAATATGATTAATAACTAATATTCTTGTTGTATCTGTGACTATATCATAGGATACAGCTTTGTACCTGTTTGCCAAGACATTACCCATTTCATATTTTCTTGTACATGACTATCAGAAAGCGCTTAATATTTATAGAACTATTTTACTAATGTTACCTTTATACAGATTTTAATTGTGTGTATTTACTTATTTTTGTTATATATGTACTGTTGGTAATAAAATCTTACAGCTTTCATTTGCTCTATCTTTTAATTTCCCGTCTCATATTTCATATTTATTTTAAAGGAACAAAAGTGCTGAAACTTAGTTATTTTAAAGTAGTTGTATAGTATTTTACTTAAGGGGGAAAAAAACTCAATTTTATGTTCCTTTCAACCTGTTCACTAACCAAGAATACCTCCACTTTAATTGTTTCTACTTTTCCTACATTGAACACAATGGGGTACTTGACTAATTTTGGGAAAGTAGTCAGTATTGTAGCTGGTCATCTACTATAAACAAAAAAAATATTATTTCTTGAAATAACGAACGGAAAATAGCAAAATTTTGCATTTTTATGCGATGATTTGAATATTGGCTCCAAAACGCTCCCAGCTGTCAGTTGGTCTCTTGTGACGTCAGTTGTTGGCTCGTGCCATTGTAAACATATAGGCGGTATGCTTATTTTATTAATAAAATGTGTTCTAGAGTTTACAAATGGTGTGTGGTGCCTCTGTGTGTAAACACGACCTTTAATGCACCAAACAAATTGTTTGTTTCCGTTCCATGCAACGAAGTAGTTGGAAAAAGTGGTTAATGCTTGCACGACGCGATCCGGCTTATGTGTCTACAACACCCTCAATATATTTTTGTGAAGAACATTTTGACGAAAGTTTGTGCTTAATATTTTATTATGTTTAATAAGCTATGTACGTCAATATTTTGTGCTATGATAAACTTAAATTATTACCGGTAAATAAATTACGACCCTGGAGGTTAAAATGCTGTTCGTTGTAAATGCATCAATTTTTTTTTTAGTGATATAGTTGCCGAACGATTTGAAAAACTATATGGAGTATCATATAATGGGATCAGTATCAAAAGTACTAATGAATCAAAAAAATTAGTCTTTACTTTTGATTTCTGTCTTCGAGAATCCATCATCGAATTTAGATTTGGAGAAATTTTTCTTCTGGTCGAGGCAGCATTTCGACCTAACCACTATTGAGATAGTATATCTCGAGAACTAAGTGAGATATCAAAAAATGTTATTCCTTACAATCAATTTGTCACGTTACTTAAGAATCTATCACGATTATCGTAGAATCTCCGCTTCAACGAATATCGAAAAATATTTCGACCTGAATAGGACGATAGTTTACGACTTTCTTAGAAAACATGATCAAAATATTTTTCTAGCTATACAAAAACTTGTATAACCTCTAATATAGAAAGAAAAAGCTTTATATTCACAACATTACTGCCGAAAAAATAGCGTCGAACGAATGTGAACAGACTTAACTTTAACTAACCCAGCGCGGCAAAAAATAGTTGTAGAAATCACTCAAGGATTTTTTAAAATAGTAATTATACTAACAATTAAATACTGCACATGATTCTGCGAAGCAACAATCATATTAAACACATTTTAAAAGATACTACAATGAAATACTCGAAATTACTCGAAATGTAGACCTGTTGATTAAAATCGCAAATTACCAATCTGTATTAAGTAAAACGCACCACTAACACACACGCTTCTAAAATACCTTATATTCTAACGTTTTATCGTAATATGGTATTATGTATAACATATAACAAGTAAGTATTTACTTGGACGTTTTGACATTCCGGAATTCTGGTAATCAGAAATCGGTGTTTGATGCAAAAACACTCCCAGCATCATCACGTCAATTCTGGGCAAATTAGTGCTATTTGCCTCGATAAAACCAACTTCCATTGCGAGTATAGGAAGAACAAATGTTTTACAGTCAGCACTGAAACCTTAACAAACTTAAATAAACGACGGAAAGATGTTCTACGCATGAGAATACACGGCAGCTAAACTGGCGCGACCCAACAACTGACGTCATGCGCTCCGATTGGTGTTTCGTGTCACGTGACTAACAGCTGTCTTTTTGCATTTTTATTTTATTAAAAATAGTATGTTTTTAACTCCTATCCAAAAAATAAAATTGATTTTCGGTATCCTAACAACTTTATCAGTGTAAATTAAGGTTTCATGGTTTTATAGTTAGTGTCAAGTACCCCATTGAAGTAGTGTGTTCTTGCTTCCATGCTAATAACAATACACCAACAGAAACTGGCAGTTTTCAAGCAAGATCTTAACTGTGTTAGGGCTTTCCACCGGGATAACGCGTCAGTAATAATATATAGTGACATTGCGGAGCCGGCCTCTGGCTCCATCTTCCGGCGAAATGTTGGAAGTGTCCTTGCTTATAAGGCCTTTGGTTGCCAGGGGACGTCAAGTCACGTGCATCGGTGCAC